>JAJOOS010004351.1:0-28399 GCA_029582725.1 Solanum chiquidenum | reverse complement strand
TCCAGATCACCAAAAAAGATGGTGAACTATAGCACATGAAAATCGGTAAAATGGGAGGTTTACCTGCTCCGGGGGTCGTTTGACCTCCAAAATTGACCATTTTGGCTGTGAGGGCAAACTGGCTCCATAAATAATGTCTTAACGGATGTACACAAAAAATTTTGGCAATAATGATGACGGAATTCCTGATCACCAAAAAAGATGGTGAACTATACCACATGAAAATCGGTAAAATGGGGGGTTTACCTCCTCCAGGGGTAGTTTAACCTCAAAAATGGGCCTTTTTGGATGTGAGGGCCAACTGGATCTTAACTGATGTCCACAAAAAATTAGGGCAAAAATGAGGTCGGAATTCCAGATCACCAAAAATTCCATGGACTTGAGCACACGAAAATTTGCAAAATTAGGGGTTTACATTCTCCGGGGATTGTTTGACCTTGAAAATGGGACTTTATGGCTGTGAGGGCCAACTGTCTCCATTGCTAAGGTCTTAACAGACGTCCATGAAAAATTTTGGCAAAAATAAGCTCGAAATTCGTGATCACAAAAAAAGATGGTGAACTATATCACATGAAAATCGGTAAAATGGGGGGTTTACCTGCTCCGGGGATCGTTTGATCTCGAAAATGGGCCGTTTTGAACGTGAGGACCAACTGGCTCCATAGCTAAGGTCTTAACAGACGTCCACGAAAAAGTTTGGCTAAAATGAGGTCGGAATTCCAGATCACCAAAAAGTCCATGGATTATAGCACACGAAAATTGGCAAAATGGGGGGTTTACCTACTCCGGGGCTCGTTTGACCTTGAAAATAGGACATTTTGACCGTTAGGGCCAACTGGTTCCATAACTAAGGTCTTAACGGATGTCCACAAAAAATTTTGGCAAAACTGAGATCAGAATTCTGGAAAACCAAAAAATCCATGGACAATAGCACACGAAAATTGGCAAAATGGGGGGGTTTACCCACTCCGGGGATCGTTTGACCTTGTAAGTGGGACGTTTTGTCCATGAGGGTCAACTGGCTCCATAACTAAGGTCATAACGGACGCCCACAAATTTTTTTGACAAGAATAAGGTCGGAATTCCAGATCACCAAAAAGTTCATGGACTATAGCACACGAAAATCGGCAATATGGGGAGGTTACGTGATCCGAGGTTCGTTTGACCTTGAAAATGGGATATTTTGGCCGTGAGAGACAACTGGCTCCATAGAAAATGTCTTAACGGACGTTCAAGAACATTTTTAGCAAAAATTAGGTTGGTATTCCATATCACCAAAAATTCCATGGACTATAGCACACGAAAATCGACAAAAGGGGGGTTTACCTCCTCCGGGGGTCGTTTGACCTTGAAAATGGGACGTTTTGGTTGTGAGGGGTAACTGGCTCCGTAGCTAATGTCTTAATGGACGTCCACAAAAAAATTCGGCAAAAATGAGCCTGGAATTCCAGATCACCAAAAAGTCCATGGACTATAGCACACGAAAATCAGCAAAATGGGGGGTTTACCTGATCCGGGACTCGTTTGACCTTGAAAATGGGACGTTTTAGCCATGAGGGCCAACTGGCGCCATAGCTAAGGTCTTAATGGACGTCCACGAATAATTTTGGCAAAAATAAGGTTGGTATTCCAGATCACCAAAAAGTTCATGGACTATAGCACATGAAAATCGGCAAAATTGGGGGTTTACCAACTCTGGGGATCGTTTGACCTTCAAAATGGGACGTTTTGGTTGTGAGGGCCGCTTGGCTTCATAGCTAAGGTCTTATAGGACGTCCAAGAAAAAAAAAATTAAAAATGAGGTTGTAATTCCAGATCACCAAAAAGTCCATGGACTATAGCACACAAAAATCGGCAAAATGAGGGGTTTACATTCTCTGGGGCTCGTTTGACCTTGGAAATGGGACGTTTTCACCGTGTGGGACAAATTGCTCCATAGATAAGGTCTTAACGGACATCCATGAAAATTTTTGACAAAAATGAGCTCGGAATTCAAGATCTCCAAAAAGTCCATGTACTATAGCACACAAAATCGGCGAAATGGGGGATTTACCTGCTCCGGGGAATCGTTTGACCTTGAAAATGGGATGTTTTCACCGTGAGGGCTAATTGGCTCCATAGCTAAGTTTTTAATGGAAGTCCACAAAAAAATTTGGCAAAAATGAGGTCGGAATTCAAGATCACCAAAAAGTCTGTGGACTATAGCACACAAAAACCGGCATAATGGGGTTTTACCTGCTCTGGGGATCGTCTGACCTTCAAAATGGGACGTTTTGGTTGTGAGGGCCAACTGGGTTTATAGATAAGCTCTTGACGGATGTCCACGAAAAATTTGTTAAAAATGAGGTCGTAATTCCAGATCACCAAAAAGTCCATGGACTATAGCACACGAAAATCGGCAAAATGGGGGGTTTACAAGCTCTGGGGATCGTTTGACCTTCAAAATGGGATGTTTTGGTCGTTAGGGCCAAATGGATCCATAGCTAAGGTATTAACGGATGTCCAAGAAAAATTATGGGAAAAATGAAGTCGGAATTCCAGATCACCAGAAAGTCCATAGAATATAGCACACGAAAATTGGCAAAATGGGGGGTTTACCTACTACGGGGTTCGTTTGATCTTGAAAATAAGAAGTTTTGGCTGTGAGGGCCAACTGGCTCCATTGCAAAGGACATAACGGACGTCCACGAAAAATTCTGGCAAAAGTGAGCACGTAATTCCAGATTACCAAAAAGTCCATGGAATATAGCACACGAAAATCGGTAAAATGGGGGGTTTATCTGCTCCGGGGATTGGTTGACCTTGAAAATGGGATGTTTTGGCCGTGAAGGATAACTTTCTCCATAGCTAAGTTCATAACGGATGTCCACGAAAAATTTCAAAAAAATGAGCTCGAAAGTTTGGATTACCAAAAAGCCCATGGGCTAAAGCACACGAAAATCGGCAAAATGGGGTTTTACCTGATTCGGGGCACGTTTGACCTTGAAAATGGGATGTATTAGTGGTGAGGTCAATCTGGCTCCATAGCTAAGGTCATAACGGACGTACATGAAAAATTTATATAAAAATGAGGTCGGAATTATAGATCACCAAAAAGACAATGGACTATAGCAAACGAAAATCGGCAAAATAGGGGGTTTACCTGTTTCAGAGATCGTTTGACCTTGAAAATTGGACGTTTCTGTTGTGAGGGCCAACTGGCTCCATATCTAAGGTCTTAACGGGTGTCCACGAAAATTTTTGGCAAAAATGAGCTTGGAATTCCAGATCACAAAAAAGTCCATGGACTATAGCACACGAAAATCAGAAAAATGGGGGGATTACCTCCTCCAGGGATCGTTTGACCTTGAAAATGAGATGTTTTGGCCATGAGGGCTAACTGGCTCTATAGCTAAGGTCTTAACGAACATCCACGAAAAATTTTGGTAAAAATGAGCTCGAAATTTTAGAACACCAAAAAGTCCATAGAATATAGCACACGAAAATTGGCAAAATGGGGGGTTTACCTGATCCGGGTATAGTTTGACCTTGAAAATGGGACGTTTTTGCCGTGAGGGCCAATTGGCTCTATACCTAAAGTCTTAACAGACGTCAACGAAAAATTATGGCAAAAATGAGGTCGGATTTTCAGATCACCAAAAAAGATGTTGAACTATAGCACATGAAAATCTATAAAATGGGAGGTTTACCTGCTCCTGGGGTCGTTTGACCTCAAAAATGGGCCGTTTTGGCCGTGAGGGGCAACTGGCTCCATAATTAAGGTCTTAACGGACGTCCACGAAAAATTTTGGCAAAAATGAGGTCGAAATTCCTGATCACCAAAAAAGATGGTGAACTATAACACATGAAAATTGGTAAAATGGGAGGTTTACTTGCTCCGGGGGTTGTTTGACCTCAAAAATGGGCCATTTTGGATGTGAAGGCCTACTGGATCAATAGCTAAGGTCTTAACAGACGTCCACAAAAAAATTTAGATCACCAAAAAGTTCATGGACTGTGCACACGAAAATTGGTAAAATGAGGGATTTACCTGCTCCGGAGATCGTTTGCCCTTGAAAATAGGAAGTTTTGTCCGTGAGGGACAACTGGCTCCATTGCTAAGGTCTTACGGTCATCCACAAAAAAAATTGACAAAAATGAGCTTGGCATTCTAGATCACCAAAAATTCCATGGACTATAGCACACCAAAATCAGCAAAATGGGGAGCTTACCTGGTCGAGGGATCGTTTGACCTTGAAAATGAGATGTTTTGGCCATTAGGGCTAACTGGCTCCATAGCTAAAGTCTTAACGGGCGTCCACGATAAAATTTTGGCAAAAATGAGGCCGATATTCCAGATCACCAAAAAGTTCAGGGACTGTGCACACGAAAATTGGCAAAATGGGGGGTTTACCTGCTCCGGAGATCGTTTGACCTTGAGAATGGGACGTTTTGGCCGTGAGGGCCAACTGGCTCAATAGCTAAGGTCTTAACAGACGTCGATAAAAAAATTTGGCAAAAATGAACATCGAAATTCTAGATCACCAAAATAGATGGTGAACTATAGCACATGAAAATCGGTAAATTGGGGGGTTTACCTGCTCCTGAGGTCGTTTGACCTCAAAAATGGGCCGTTTTGGCAGTGAGGGACAACTGGCTCTATAAGTAAGGTCTTAACGGATGTCCACGAAAAATTTTGGTAAAAATAAGGTCGGAATTCGTGATCACAAAAAAGATGGTGAACTATATCATATGAAAATTGGTAAAATAAGGGGTTTAACCACTCGGGGGGTCGTTTGACCTCGAAAATGGGACGTTTTGGACGTGAGGACCAACTGGCTCCATAGATAAGGTCTTAACAGACGTCCACGAAAAAGTATGGCAAAAATGAGGTCGGAATTCCAGATCACCAAAAAGTCCAAGGAATATACACACGAAAATTGGCAAAATTGGGGGTTTACTTGCTCCGGGTCTCGTTTGACCTTGAAAATGGGACGGTTTGACATGAGGGCCAACTGGCTCTATAGCTAAGGTCTTAACGGACGTCCAAGAAAAAAATTTAAAAAATGAGGTCGGAATTCCAGATCACCAAAAAGTCTATGGACTATAGCACACGAAAATAGGCAAAATGAGGGGTTTACCTGATACGGAGCTTGTTTGACCTTGAAAATAGGATGTTTTGGTCGTGAGGGATAAATGGCTCCATAGCTAAGGTCTTAACGAATGACCACGAAAAATTAGCGCAAAAATGAAGTCAGAATTCCAGATCACCAAAAGGTCCAAGGACTATAGCACACGAAAATCGATAAAATGAGGGGTTTACCTGCTCCGGAGATTGTTTGACATTGAAAATGGGATGTTTTGGCTGTGAGAGCCAATTGTCTCCATAGCTAAGGTCTTAATGGACGTCCACAGAAAATTTGGCTAAAATGTACTCGGAATTCGTGATCACAAAAAAAGATGGTGAACTATATCACATGAAAACGGTAAAATGGGGGGTTTACCTGCTCCGGGGATCGTTTGACCTCGAAAATGGGTCGTTTTGGACGTGAGGGACAACTGGCTCCATAGCTAAGGTCTTAACAGACGTCCTCAAAAAAGTTTGGCAAAATGAGGTCGGAATTCCAGATCACCAAAAAGTCCAAGGACTATAGCACCCGAAAATTGGCAAAATGGGGGGTTTACCTGCTCCGGGTTTCATTTGACCTTGAAAATGGGACGTTTTGACCATGAGTTTCAACTTGCTCTATATCTAAGGTCCTAACTGATGTCCAAGAAAAATTTTGGAAAAAATGAGGTCGGAATTGCAGATCACCAAAAAGTCCAAGGACTATAGCACACGAAAATTGGCAAAATGGGGGGTTTATCTGCTTCGGGTCTCGTTTGACCTTTTGAAAAATGAAATGTATCCTATAAATTGAGACATAGGAAGTAAACATTCTTCACCTTCATGAGGGCCAACTGGCTCCATAGACAATAGCACACGAAAATTTGCAAAATGGGGGGCTTACCCACTCTGGGGATCGTTTGACCTTGTAAATGGGACGTTTTGGCCATGAGGGCCAACTGGCTCCATAGAAAAGGTCTTAATGGACATCCACGAAAAAATTTTGCAAAAATGGGGTCGGAATTCCAGATCACCAAAAAGTTCATGGACTATAGCACACGAAAATCGGCAAAATGGGGGGTTTACCTGATCCAGGGCTCGTTTAACCTTGAAAATGAAACATTTTGGCCGTGAGAGACAACTGGCTCCATAGCAAATGTCTTAACGAACGTTCAAGAACATTTTTTGCAAAAATTAGGTTGGTATTCCATATCACCAAAAAGTCCATGGACTATAGCACACGAAAATCTGCAAAATGGGGGATTTACCTGCTCCGGGGTTCGTTTCACCTCGGAAATGGGATCTTTTAGCCATGAGGGCTAACTGGCTCCATAGCTAATGTCTTAACAGACGTCCACAAAAAAATTTGGCAAAAATGAGCTCGAAATTCCAGATCACCAAAAAGTTCATGGACTATAGCTCACGAAAATCGGCAAAATGGGGGGTTTACCTGATCTGGGAATCTTTTGACCTTGAATACCGGATGTTTTGATCGTGAGCGCTAATTGGCTCCATAACTAATTTCTTAATGGAAGTCCACGGAAAATTTTGGCAAAAATGAGGTCGTAATTCCAGATCAGCAAAAAGTCCATGGACTATAGCATACGAAAATCAGCAAAATAGGGGGGTTTACCTGCTACGGGGTTCATTTGACCTTGAAAATGGGATTTTTTTGTCGTGAGGGCCAATTGGATCCATTGCAAAGGAATTAACGGACGTCCACGAAAAATTTCAGCAAAAATGAGCACGAAATTCCAGATTACTAAAAAGTTTGTGGACTATAGCACATGAAAATTGGCAAAATATGGGGTTTATCTGCTCCGGGGATTGTTTGACCTTGAAAATGGGATGTTTTGGCCGTGAGGGCTAACTTGCTCCATAGCTAAGGTCTTAACGGATGTCCACAAAAAAATTCGGCAAAAATGAGCTCGAAAGTTCAAATCACCAAAAAGTCCATTAGCTAAAGCACACGAAAATGGGCAAAATGGGGTTTTACTTGATTCGGGGCACGTTTGACCTTGAAAATGGGATGTATTAGTGGTGAGGTCTATCTGGCTCCATAACTAAGGTCTTAACGGACGTTCATGAAAATTTTTGGCAAAATTGAGATCAGAATTACAGATCACCAAAAAGACCATCGACTATAGCACACGAAAATCGGCAAAATAGGGGGTTTACCTGTTCCGGGGATCGTTTGACCTTGAAAATGGGATGTTTTGGCCGTGAGGGACAACTGGCTCTATAGCTAAAGTCTTAACAGACGTCAACAAAAAATTATGTCAAAAATGAGGTCGGATTTCCAGATCACCAAAAGAGATGGTGAACTATATCACATGAAAATCGGTAAAATAGAAGGTTTACCTGCTCCTGGGGTTGTTTGACCTCGAAAATGGGCCGTTTTGGCCGTGAGGGCCAACTGGCTCCATAATGAAGGTCATAAAGGACGTCCACGAAATATTTTGGTAAAAATGAGGTCGGAATTCCAGATCACCAAAAACTCCATGGACTGTGCACACGAAAATTGGCAAAATGGGGGGTTTACCTGCTCCAGAGATCATTTGACCTTGAAAATGAGATGTTTTGGCCATGAGGGCTAACTGGCTCCATAGCTAAGGTCCTAACGGACGTCCACCAAAAATGTTGGCAAAAATGAGCTTGGAATTCCAGATCACGAAAAAGTCCATGGATTATAGCACACGAAAATCAGCAAAATGAGGGATTACCTCCTCCAGGGATCGTTTGACCTTGAAAATGAAATGTTTTGGCCATGAGAGCTAACTGGCTCCATAGCTAAGGTCTTAACGAACGTCCACGATAAATTTTGGTAAAAATGAGCTCGAAATTTTAGATCACCAAAAAGTCCATATACTATAGCACACGAAAATTGGCAAAATGGGGGATTTACCTGATTCGGGGATAGTTTGACCTTGAAAATATGACGTTTTTGCCGTGAGGGCCAACTGGCCCTATAGCTAAAGTCTTAACAGAAGTCAACAAAAAATTATGTCAAAAATGAGGTCGGATTTCCAGATCACCAAAAAAGATGGTGAACTATAGCACATGAAAATCGGTAAAATAGGAGATTTACCTGCTCCTGGGGTTGTTTGACCTCGAAAATGGGCCGTTTTGTCCGTGAGGGCCAACTGGCTCCATAATGAAGGTCATAAAGGATGTCCACGAAAAATTTTGGCAAAAATGAGTTCGGAATTCCTAATCACCAAAAAATCGGTAAAATAGGAGGTTTACTTGCTCCGGGGGTCATTTGACCTCAAAAATGGGCTGTTTTGGACGTGAGGGCCAACTGGATCCATAGCTAAGGTCTTAACAGACGTCCACGGAAAATTTTGGAAAAAATGAGGTCGGAATTCTAGATCACCAAAAAGTTCATGGATTGTGCACACGAAAATTGGCAAAATGGGGGGTTTACCTGCTCCGGAGATCGTTTGACCTTGAAAATGGGAAGTTTTGGCCATGAGGGACAACTGGCTCCATAGCTAAGGTCTTACGATCTTCCACGAAAAATTTTGGCAAAAATGAGCTTGGTATTCCAGATCACCAAAAAGTCCATGGACTATAGCATACAAAAATCGGCAAAATGGGGAGCTTACATGGTCCAGGGCTCGTTTAACCTTGATAATGAGATGTTTTGTCCATGAGGGCTAATTGGCTCCATATCTAAAGTCTTAACGGACGTCCACAAAAAATTTGGCAAAAATTAGGCCGGAATTCCAGATCACCAAAAAGTTCATGGACTGTGCACATGAAAATTGGTAAAATGGGGGGTTTACATGCTCCGAAGATCGTTTGACCTTGAAAATGGAATGTTTTGGCCGTGAGGGCCAACTGGCTCAATAGCTAAGGTCTTAATGGACATCGACAAAAAATTTTGGCAAAAATGAACATCAAAATTCTAGATCACCAAAATAGATGGTGAACTATAGCACATGAAAATCGGTAAATTGGGGGGTTTACCTGCTCCTAAGGTCGTTTGACCTCAAAAATAGGCCGTTTTGGCCGTGAGGGACAACTGGCTTTATAAGTAAGGTCTTAACAGATGTCCATGAAAAATTTTGCAAAAATAAGGTCGGAATTCGTGATCACAAAAAAGATGGTGAACTATATCATATGAAAATCGGTAAAATGAGGGGTATAACTGCTCGGAGGGTCGTTTGACCTCGAAAATGGGCCGTTTTGGACGTGAGGACCAACTGGCTCCATAGCTAAGGTCTTAACAGATGTGCACGAAAAAGTATGGCAAAAATAAGGTCGGAATTCCAGATCACCAAAAAGTCCATGGACTATACACACGAAAATTGGCAAAATTGGGGGTTTACCTGATTCGGGTCTCGTTTGACCTTGAAAATGGGACGTTTTGGCCGTGAGGGCCAATTGGCTCTATATTTTTGGAAAAAATGAGGTCAGAATCCAGATCACCAAAAAGACCATGGACTATAGCACACGAAAATTAGCAAAATGAGGGGTTTACCTGATACGGAGCTCGTTTGACCTTGTAAATGGGATGTTTAGGCCGTGAGGACCAAATGGATCCATAGCTAAGGTCTTAATGGACCTCCACAAAAAATTAGCGCAAAAATAAAGGCAGAATTCCAGATCACCAAAAAGTCCATGGACTATAGCACACGAAAATCAGCAAAATAAGGGGTTTACCTGCTCCAAGGATCGTTTGACTTTGAAAATGGGACGTTTTGGCTGTGAGAACCAACTGTCTCCATAGCTAAGGTCTTAACGAACGTCCACGTAAAATTTGGCTAAAATGAGCTCGGAATTCGTGATCACAAAAAAGGATGGTGAACAAAATCACATGAAAATCGGTAAAATGGGGGGTTTACCTGCTCCGGGGATCATTTGACCTCGAAAATGGGCCGTTTTGGATGTGAGAGCCAACTGACTCCATAGCTAAGGTCTTACCAGACGTCCACAAAAAACTTTGGCAAAAATGAGGCCGGAATTCCAGATCACCAAAAAGTCCATGGACTATAACACACGAAAATTTGCAAAATAGAGGGTTTACCTGCTTCGGGTCTCATTTGACTATGAAAATGGGACGTTTTCACCATGAGTTTCAACTGTCTCTATAGCTAAAGTCCTAACGGATGTCCAAGAAAAATTTTGGAAAAACTAAAGTCGGAATTGCAGATCACCAAAAAGTCCAAGGACTATAGCACACGAAAATTGGCACAATGGGGGGTTTACCTGCTCTGGTTCTCGTTTGACCTTGAAAATGGGAAGTTTTGGCCGTGTGGGCCAACTTGCTCCAAAGCTAAGGTCTTAACGTACGTCCAAGAAAATTTTTGGAAATATGAGATTGAAATTCCATATCACCAAAAAGTCCATAGACTATAGCAAACGAAAATTGGCAAAATGGGGGGTATACCTAATACGGGGATCATTTGACCTTGAAAATGGGACGTTTTGGCCTTGACGGCTAAATGGCTCCATAGCTAAGGTCTTAATGGACATCCACAAAAATTAGGGGAAAAATGAAGTCGAAATTCCAGATCACCAAAAAGTCCATGGACTATAGCACACGAAAATTGGCAAAATGGGGGGTTTACCTATCCCAGGTTTCGTTTGACCTTGAAAATGGGATGTTTTGACCGTGAGGGCCAATAGGCTCCATAGCTAAGGTCTTTACGGATGTCCACGAAAAAATTTGGCAAAAATGAGCTCGAAAATCCAGATCACCAAAAAGTCCATGGTTTATAGCACACGAAAATCGTCAAAATGGGGGGTTTACCTGCTCCGAGGCTTATTTGACTTTGAAAAGGGGATGTTCTAGCGTGAGGGCTAACTTTCTCCATAGCTAAGGTCTTGGCAGACATCCACGAAAAATTAAGGCAAAAATGAGGTCGGAATTTCATATCACCAAAAAGTCCATTGACTATAAAACACGAAAATCGGCAAAATGGGGAGTTTACCTGCTCCGAGGCTCGTTTGACCTTGTAAATGGAACGTTTTGTCCGTGAGGGCCAACTGTCTCCATAGCAAATCGGAAATTTTGGTAAAAATGAGCTCGGAATTCCAGATCAACAAAAAATCTGTGGAATGTAGCACACAAAAATCGGCAAAATGGGGGGTTTACCTGCTCAGCAAATCCTTTGACCTTGAAAAGAGGATGTTTGGTCCATGAGGACCAACTGGCTCCATAGCTAAGGTCTTAACGGACGTTCACGAAAAATTTTGGTAAAAATGAGGTCGCAATTCCAGATCACCAAAAAAAATGGTGAACTATAACACACAAAAATCGGTAAAATAAGGGGTTAACCTGCTCCGGGGTTCGTTTGACCTTGAAAATGGAACGTTTTGGCCATGAGGCCCAACTGGCTCCATAGCTAAGGTCTTAACGGACGTCTACGAAAATTTTTGCAAAACTGCGGTCGAAATTCTAGATCACCGAAAAATCTATGGATAATAGCACACGAAAATCAGCAAAATAGGGGATTTACCTGCTCCGAGGCTTGTTTGTCCTTGAAAATGGGACAGTTTGGCCGTGAGGGCCAACTAGCTCCATAGCTAAGGTCTTAACGGATGTCCACAAAAAAATTTGGCAAAACTGAGGTCAGAATTCTGGATCACCAAAAAATCCATGGACAATAGCACACGAAAATTGGCAAAATGGGGGGTTTACCTACTCCGGGGATCGTTTGACCTAGTAAATGGGAAGTTTTGACCGTGAGGACCAACTGGCTCCATAATTAAGGTCTTAAAGGACGTCCACAAAAAATTTTGGTAAAAATGAGGTCGGAATTCCAAATCACCAAAAAGTCCATTGACTATTGCACACGAAAATTGGCAAAATGGGGGGTTTACCTGCTCTGGGGATCGTATGACCTTCAAAATGAGACGTTTTGGTCGTGAGGTCCAACTGGCTCCATACCTAAGGTCTTAACGAACGTTCATGAAAAGTTTCGACAAAAATGAGCTCGGAATTCCAGTTCTCCAAATAGTGCATGTACTATAGCACACGAAAATCGGCAAAATGGGGGATTTAGTTGCTCCGGGGCTTGTTTGACCATGAAAATGGGATGTTTTTTTCCGTGAGGGCTAACTGGTTCCATAGCTAAAGTCGTAACGGACAACCAAGATAAATTTCTCCAAAAATTAGCTCGGAATTCCATATCACCAAAAAGTCCATGGACTATAAAACATGAAAATCGACAAAATGGGGGGTTGATTTGATCCGGGGATCGTTTGACCTCGAAAATGGTATGTTTTACCGGTGAGGGCCAACTAGCTCCATAGCAAATCTCTTAACGGACGTTCACAAAAAATTTGGCAAAAATGAGCTCGGAATTCCAGATCACCTAAAAATCCCTGGACTATAGCACACGAAAATTGACAAAATGGGGGGTTTATCTGCTCCGGGGATCGTTTGACCTTGAAAATGGGATGTTTGGGCCGTGAGGGCCAACTGACTCCATAGCTAAGGTCTTAACGGACGTTCACGAAAAAATTTGGCAAAAATGAGTACGGAATTCCAGATCACCAAAAAAGATGGAGAACTATAGTATACGTAAATTGGTAAAATTAGGGGTTTACCTGCTCCGGGGTTCGTTTGACCTTGGAAATGGGACGTTTTGGCCGTGAGGACCAACTAGCTCCATAGTTAAGGTCTTAACGGACGTCCAAGAAAAATTTTGGCAAAACTGAGGTCGAAATTCTGGAACACCAAAAAATCCATGGACAATAGCACACGAAAAATGGCAAAAAGGGGGTTTACCTACTTCAGGGTTCGTTTGACCATGAAAATGGGGCGTTTTGGCCATAAGGGCCAGCTGGATTAATAGCTAAGGCCTTAACGGACGTCCATGAAAAATATTGGCAAAAATGAGCTCGAAATTCCAGTTCACCAAAAAGTCCATGGACTATAGCACACGAAAAATGGCAAAATGAGTTGTTTACCTGCTCCGTGGTTCGTTTGACCTTGAAAATGGGACTTTTTTGTCGTGAGGACCAACTGGCTCCATTGCAAAGGACTTAACGGACGTCCACAAAAAATTTCAACAAAAATGAGCACGGAATTCCAGATTACCAAAAAATCCATGGACTATAGCACACGAAAATCGGCAAAATGGGGGATTTACCTGTTTCGGGGATCGTTTGACCTTGAAAATGGGATGTTTTGGCCGTGAGGGCCAACTGGCTCTATAGCTAAGGTCTTAACGGACATCCACGAAATATTTTGGCAAAAATGAGGTCGGAATTCCTGATCACCAAAAAACATGGTGAACTATTGCACATGAAAATCGGTAAAATGTGGGGTTTACCTGCTCCAGGGGTCTTTTGACCTTGAAAATGGGCCGCTTTGGACGTGAGGGCCAACTGGATACATAGTTAAGGTCTTAACGGACGTCCACGAAAAATTTTGGCAAAAATTAGGTCGGAATTCCAGATCACCAAAAAGTCCATGGACTACAACAGCACACGAGAATTGGCAAAATGGGGGGTTTACCTGCTCCGGAGATAGTCTGACCTTGAAAATGGGAAGTTTCTACTAAGAGGGCCAACTGGCTCCATAGCTAATGTCTTAACGGACGTCCACGAAAAATATCGGCAAAAATGAACTAGGAATTCCAGATCACGAAAAAGTCCATGGACTATAACACACGAAAATTGGCAAAATATGGGGATTACCTGCTCCAGGGATCATTTGACCTTGAAAATGAGATGTTTTGGCCATGAGGGCAAACTGACTCCATATTTAAGGTCTTAACGAACTTTCATGACAAATTTCGGCAAAAATGAGCTCAAAAGTTTAGATCACCAAAAAGTCCATAGACTATAGCACACGAAAATTGGCAAAATGGGGGGTTTACCTGATCCGAGGATAGTTTGACCTTGAAAATGGGACATTTTTGTCGTGAGGGCCAACTGGACCTATAGCTAAGGTCTTAACGGACGTCTACAAAAAATTTTGGCAAAAATAAGCTCGGAATTCGTGATCTCAAAAAAAGATGGTGAACTATCTCACATGAAAATCAGTAAAATGGGATGTTTACCTGCTTTGGGGGTCGTTTGTCCTCGAAAATGGGCCGTTTTGAATGTGAGGGTCAACTGGCTCCATAGCTAAGGGCTTAACAGACGTCCACGAAAAGGTTTGGCAAAAATGAGGTCAGAATTCCAGATCACCAAAAATTTCATGGACTATAGCACACGAAAATTGGCAAAATGGGGGGTTCACATGCTCCGGGTCTCGTTTGACCTTGAAAATGGGACGTTTTGGCCATGAGGGCCAACTAGCTCCTTAGCTAAGGTCTAAACGGACGTCCAAGAAAAGTTTGGAAAAAATGAGGTCGAATTCCAGATAACCAAAAAGTCCATATACTATAGCACACGAAAATTGGCAAAATGGGGGGTTTACCTGATGCGGGGCTCGTTTGAAGTAGAAAATGGGACGTTTTGGCCGTGATGGCCAACAAGCTCCATTGCTAAGGTATTAACAGATCTCCACAAAACATTTTGGCAAAAATGAGCTCGGAAATCCATATCACCAAAAAGTCCATGGAATATAGCACATGAAAATTGGTAAAATGGGTTGTTTACCTGCTACGGGGTTCGTTTGACCTTGAAAATGGGATGTTTTGGCTGTGAGGGCCAATTGGATCCATAGCTAAGGTCTTAACGGACGTCCATGAAATTGTTTTGCGAAAATGAGGTCGGAATTCCAGATCACCAAAAAGTCCATGCACTATAGCACATGAAAATCGGCAAAATTAGGGGTTTACCATCTCCGGGGTTCGTTTGACCTTTAAAATGGGACGTTTTTGCCGTGAGGGCCAACTACCTCCATAGATAATGTCTTAACGGACGTCCACAAAAAAATTCAGCAAAAATGAGCTCGGAATTCCAGATCACCAAAAAGTCCATGGACTATAGCACACGAAAATCGACAAAATGGGGGGTTTACCTGATTCGGGACTCATTTGACCTAGAAAATAGAATATTTTGGCCGTGAGGGCCAACTAGATCCATAGCTAAGGTCTTAACGGATGTCCACGAAAAATTTTGGCAAAAATGAGGTCGAAATTCCAGATTACCAAAAAGTCCACATATTATAGCACACAAAAATCAGCAAAATGGGGGGTTTACCAGCTCCAGGGTCGTTTGATCGTGAAAATTGGATGTTTTGACTGTGAGGGGCAACTAGCTCTTTAGCTATGGTCCTAACAGACGTCCAAGAAAATTTTTGGCAAAAATGAGGTCGCAATTCCAGAACAACCAAAAGTTCATGGACTATAGCACACGAAAATCAGCAAAATGGGGGGTTTACATGCTCTGGGGCTTGTTTCACCTTGAAAATTGGATGTTTTTGCTGTGAGCGCTAACTGGCTCCTTAGGTAATGTCTTAACCGATGTCCACGAAAAATTTCGGCAAAACTGAGCTCGGAATTCCCGACCACCAAAAAGTCCATGACTATAGCACACAAAAATCGGTAAAATGGGGGGTTTACCTGATCTGGGACTCGTTTGACCGTGAAAATGGGACCTTTTGGCCATGAGGGCCAACTGGCTCCATAGCTAAGGTCTTAAAGGACATCCACGAAAACTTTTGGCAAAAATAAGTTCTGAATTCCAGATCACCAAAAAGTACATGGACTATAGCATACGAAAATTGGCAAAATGGGAGGTTTACCTGCTCTGGGGATCGTTTGACCTTCAAAATGGGACGTTTTGGTTATAAGGGCCAACTGGCTTCATATCTAAGGTCTTAACGGACGTCCATGAAAAATTTGTAAAAAATGAGGTCAAAATTCCAAATCTCCAAAAAGTCCATGGACTATATAGCACACGAAAATCGGCAAAATTGAGGGTTTATCTGCTCCGGGGAATCGTTTGACCTTGAAAATGGGATGTCTCGTCGTGAGGGCTAATTGGCTCCATAGCTAAGGTCTTAACGGTTGTCCACAAAAAATTATGGCAAAAATGAGGTCGGAATTCTGGATCACCAAAAATTTCATGGACTATAACACATGAAAATCGGCAAAATGGGGGGTTTACCTGTTCCGGTGTTCGTTTGACCTTGAAAATGGGTCGTTTTGGCCATGAGGGCTAACTGGCTCCATAGCAAAGGTCTTAACGGACGTCCATGAAAATATTTGGCAAAAATGAGCACAGAATTCCAGATTACCTAAAAGTCCATCGACTATAGCACACGAAAATCGGCATAATGGGGGGTTTATCTGCTCCGAGGATCGTTTGACCTTGAAAATGGAATATTTTAGCCGTGAGGGATAACTTGGTCCATAGCTAAGGTCTTAACGGATGTCCACGAAATATTTCGACAAAAATGAGCTCAGAATTTCAGAACACCAAAAAGTCCATGGACTAAATCACACGAAAATCGGCAAAATGGACGGTTTACCTGTTCCGGGGATCGTTTGACCTTTAAAATGGGATGTTTTGGCCGTTAGGGTCAACCGGCTCTATATCTAAGGTCTTAACGGACGTTCACGAAAAAATTTGGTAAAAATGAGCTCGGGATTTCTGATCACCAAAAAAGATGGTGAACTATATCACATGAAAATCGGTAAAATGGGGGGTTTACCTGCTCCGGGGGTCGTTTGACCTTTAGAATTGGCCGTTTTAGATGTGAGGGCCAACTGGATCCATAGCTAAGGTTTTAACGGATGTCCACGAAAAATTATGGCCAACATGAGGTCGAAATTCCAGATCACCAAAAAGTTCATGGACTATAGCACACGAAAATTGGCAATATGGGGGGTTTACCTGATCCGAGGATAGTTTGACCTTGAAAATGGGACGTTTTGGCCGTGAGGGTCAACTGGGTCTATATCTAAGGTCATAACGGACGTCCACGAAAAATTATGGCGAAAATAAGGTCGGAATTCCAGATCAACAAAAAAGATGGTGAACTATAGCACATGAAAATTGGTAAAACGGGAGGTTTACCTTTTCCGGGGTTTGACTTTGAAAATAGGCCGTTTTGGCCATGACAGCCAACTGGCTCCATAAATAAGGTCTAAACGGACGTCCACGAAAAATTTTGGCAGTAATGAGGTCGGAATTCCTGATTACCAAAAAAGATGGTGAACTATACCACATGAAAATTGGTAAAATGGGGGGCTTACCTGCTCCGGGGGTCGTTGACCTAAAAAATGGGCCGTTTTTGGACATGAGGGCCAATTGGATCTATAGCTAAGGTCTTAACGGACGTCCACGAAAAATGTTGGCAAAACTGAGGTCGAAATTCTGGATCACCAAAAAATCTATGGACAATAGCACACGAAAATCGGCAAAATGGGGGGTTTACCTGCTCTGGGGCTCGTTTGACCATGTAAATGGGATGTTTTGGCTGTGAGGGCCAACTGGCTCCATAGCTAAGGTATTAACGGACGTCCATGAAAAAATTTGGCAAAAATGAGCTCGGAATTCCAGTTCTCCCAAAAGTTCATGGACTATAGCACACGAAAATTGGCAAAATGGGGGGTTTACCTGCTTCGGGGCTCGTTTGACCTCGAAAATGGGATGTTTTGGCTGTGAGGAGTAACTGGCTCCATAGCTAAGGTCGTAACGGACGACCACGAAAATTTTTTGCAAAACTGGGCTCGGAATTCCAGATCATCAAAAAGTTCATGGACTATAGCACACGAAAATCGGCAAAATGGAGTGTTTACCTGATCCGGGGCTCATTTGACCTTTTGAAAAATGAAATGTATCCTATAAATTGAGACATAGGAAGTAAACATTCTTCACCTTCATTTTTAAATTGTGAATTCAAATTACCATTGAGACCAAAATATGCAAGAAGGGTAAGGAAAAAAAAAGAAAGGCTAGTGAACGTCAATCCAAACCTACTATCTCCATTTACCATCCATGGGGTGTACGTGTGGGAAGGTCAAATATGGATAATTCTTGTATTTATTACCAAACGGCAAGCACAAATGCCTTCAATTTACCTTATTGTCATCATCATATTTTATAAAGAACGGACCAAGTAATCGAAACATGTCAGATGGATAATTCATTTATTGATGCCCAAGAAATCTTCCAGCCAATCATGCTGACTAGGTTCAATATTTTTTTTAAAGATATATTTCTAATTTAAAATTGCTCCCAAAACAAATGTTCCTATCAGTCGTTAGTCACATTTATTTAATTTTAATTTGTTGATAAAACTACAAAAAAAATCAATAATAGTCTCCCATCTATATCAATGATTATCCATATTCATTCTCGTTTCTCACCCAAAGAAGATATACGAGGATATAAATTATATTTTTGAATTTCGTAAATCAGTCAAGTTCTTATTTTTTTAATTAAATTACTTTTATTTTTTAAAAAAAAATTAAATTATTAATTATTGTGATTTACTTATACTTATAGTGAATGTGTTGTAAATTGGAAGCTAAGTACTACTTAAACAAGTAGATCACGTTTCCTCTATCTCTCTTGTTTTGACTTGCAAAAAAACCACAAGCAATTGTCTCCATTTTTCTTCTTCTTCAATATCTGAATTATCAACTACTACTAGACAAGCTTCACTTGTGGTGTTTATTTGATGGAGGAGCCAAATGGATTTGCAGAAGTAGCAACAATAAAGGACATGGAGCTGGAGGGACAACACAATAATGAAGAAGAAAGAGAGTCGAAAGTTTGGATTATGAGTAAGAACAATCACAAATATTAAACCTTATCTGTTTTAGCATAGAGATTTGATTTGTTGTATTTACATGTTGTTATGTATATATGTGTCTCTGATTTAGGATCAACGAGAATGATCTCTTCAAGCATGATTGGAGAAAAAGATCAAGAGTTCAAACATTACAGTATGTCTTCATCAAATGGACACTCGCATTTCTGGTCGGCCTTTTTACCGGAGGTGTGGCCACCCTCATCAGTCTCTCAATCGAAAATATCTCTGGTTACAAACTCCGCGCTACTGTCAACTATATTGATGACAAAAGGTTAATAAGTAACATTTATTTTTGGTTTTGTGTTTACCCCGAGCAACTCCTCTGTTCTAATGACTTACAATTATATATGTTAAATAACTTCAATGAGATAGTCTGACTTAATTAAAACAATTATGTAGGTACTTTATGGGATTTGCATTCTTTGCGGGTGCTAACTTGTTGTTGACATTGGTAGCTGCCTTTATCACTGTTTATTTTGCACCTACGGTTGTCGGGCCTGGAGTTCCAGAAATCAAAACCTATCTCAATGGTGTAGACACTCCCAATATGTTCGGGGCAACTACACTCTTTGTTAAGGTGAATGCTGATTTTTATCAATAGTGTTCCCATTTATCCTCTAGCGTGACTTGAGACCTCAACTTATCCATGGATGATGGAGGTGTTCAACCACTTGAACAAGCCCTACTTGTTTATTAATGTTGATAATTCAGACGCGGGAATATAAAATGTTCCAACTGTCTGAATTCTATTAAACAATGTTGAATCTTTTCAACTTCACAGATCATTGGAAGCATTGGTGCAGTTTCAGCTGGGTTAGATCTTGGGAAAGAAGAGCCACTGATTCACATTGGCAGTTGCATTGCTTCTTTATTAGGTCAAGGTGGATCAGACAGTTACAAACTTAGTTGGCATTGGCTCCGTTACTTCAACAATGATAGGGACAAGCGAGATCTCATCACATATGGCTCATCATCAGGTGTTTGTGCTGCTTTTCGTGCTCCAGTAGTTGGTGTTCTATTCGCGTTAGAGGAAGTGGCAACATGGTGGAGAAGCGCCCTCATTTGGAGAACTTTCTTTAGCACTGATGTTGTTGTGGTAGTACTAAGGATCTTCATGGATTACTGCAAATCTGGTAGCTGTGGACTTTTTGGAAGAGGGGGAATTATTATGTTCGATGTGAGTGACGTAATTGTGAGGTACCATTTTGTGGACATCATCCCTGTTGTAATTATTGGAGTCATTGGTGGTCTCCTTGGGAGCTTCTACAATCATGTCCTCCACAAGGTCCTCAGGCTCTATAATCTCGTTAACGAGTAAGCTCTCTCGATTGAGTAAAAATTCCTCCATATTCCCAAGTTAACATATGTTAGCTCTGTTCTCAAAAGTTAAACCATTTGATACAAATTGTACCTTTTTTAACTCTATATATGGCTGCTCTAACATTGATACTTGTGTTATCTTGCGCAGGAAGGGAAAATTACATAAGCTGCTTCTTGCTCTAAGTGTTTCCCTCTTCACCTCCATTTGCATATATGGACTTCCTTTTCTTGCCAAATGCAAGCTTTGTGATTCATCTCTATCAGATTCTTGTCCTGGCACTGGAGAAACAGGAAACTTCAAACAATTCAACTGCCCAAATGGTTATTACAATGATCTGGCCACTCTTCTCCTTGCAACAAAGGAGGACGCTATCAGAAACATTTTCTCTCTGAACACTGGCACTGAATTTCAAGTCATATCACTTCTTATCTTCTTTTTGTTGTATTGCATCTTGGGAGTTATTACTTTTGGGATTGTTGTGCCATCTGGTCTCTATATCCCAATCATCCTCATGGGTTCAGGTTATGGTCGCTTGCTTGGCATTGCCATGAGACCTTATACAAAAATTGATCAGGAGTTGTTTGCTGTTCTTGGAGCAGCTTCCCTTATGGCTGGTTCAATGAGAATGACAGTTACCGTTTGTGTCATATTTCTTGAGCTGACAAACAATCTACTTCTTCTGCCGATAACAATGCTTGTCCTTCTTATTGCTAGAAGTGTGGCAAACTGCTTCAACCCAAGTATCTATGAAATAATTTTGGAACTAAAAGGTGTACCTTTCTTGGAAGCACATCTTGAGGCATGGATGAGGAATATCACAGTTGGTGAGCTTGCTGATGTAAAGTCACCAGTAGTTACACTTGAGGGAATTGAGAAAGTGAAGCGAATCGTAGAGGTTCTAAAATACACTACTCACAATGGATTCCCTGTTGTAGATGGAGTGATACCCGAGTTACATGGACTTGTCTTAAGAACTCACCTTCTTTTGGTGCTCAAGAAGAAGTGGTTCTTGAATGAAAGAAGGAGAACAGAAGATTGGGAAGTAGAGGAGAAATTCAAATGTATTGATCTAGCAGAAAGGTGGGGTAAAATTGAAGGTATTGCAGTTACAAAGGATGAAATGGAAATGTATGTTGATTTGCATCCTTTGATCAACACAACCCCTCATACAGTGGTGGAAAGCCTGTCAGTAGCAAAGGCAATGGTGGCTTTCAGGCAAGTCGGGCTTCGACACATGATCATTGTGCCCAAATACCAAGCAGCAGGGGTGAGTTTATAAGATACTTTACAATACTATGCCTCAATTCCAAACAAGTTGGTAGTAATAGAGCTTGTTACCTTTATTTTGCAACCCAAATAGTATATAACTAACTTGTGTACTTCCCTTGTAGGTATTTCCAGTGGTTGGAATCTTGACCAGACAAGACCTAAGGGTCTGCAACATATTGAATGTCTTCCCGCATCTGGCAAAGTCTAAGAGTATCAAAAAGGGGAAGTAAACTTTTCAATTGAGAAAATATGCTTGTCATTCTTTTATAGATTTGCTTTCAATCGTCCCTTCTTTTCTTCCAATATTTTAGGAAGATATACAGCCGAAGTAAACGACAGGAAGTCTAAACTTCACCATGTAAATAAGTCGACAAAAATTATTTTTATGAGAAATCAATAGTCATTTATATAAAATTCAATTACATTTGACACAAATTCATGATTTAACTTTAGATTATAAGACTAAACCTTTGTTCTCCCGGGAAGAAATGAATGAACGATATTATTCAAACTCTTCATAAAATTTGAAGTAAAAGAATTACAATACATCAAATGCACAACTTATTGACAAAATTAACATAGTGCTCCACTCCATATAATTAAATACCAGCTACTTTGCCTCATCAAGTGCAAAACATTGAATCAATAAAGCAAAAATGTGTCTTATAACAGGAACACTAGAGCCATTTGTACAGTCAAAATTGCAGCAATGAAAGTGAAAAACGTGGTAGAAAAATAATGAGAAGCTGCAGAAGAAGAGCTAGGCGTGGAAGAATCTGCCTGATTAGAAGGTGCACTTCCAATAACAGTTTTAATCTTAAGCTTCATTCCCTGGTCACAATGATCTGCTGCTCCACAAGCAAAGTATCTAGTCCCTGGCTTGTTTAGTTTAACCACATCATTACCCGCACTCATCGAGTTCACTGTACTGCTTATATCACAACTCTTGTATGAGCTATCACCCTCAAGTTCTACAACACTGTGAAGGCCTGGATTGTACCTAAATACTGCAAAAAAAATAGTGAATATTAGAATTTTTACTAGATGTGACAAAATTAATCTATTTTAACTAACTCTACCAACACGCCCATATTTAAATGGATTGAGTAAAATAGATCAAGATAGTATAACCCGATTCGGTCAAAATGCAACTCAACTCTGACATAAAAACTGTTTGACAACTTTAATTCTACCAAATTTTGGTTAAAGGAGAGAAGAGAAATAAATAAATAAATAACAAACCTAGTGTATCACCAACTTTAAATGTCTGACCAGAAGCCCAGGATTTGAAATCAGCGGATGAAGAACACTTAAATGAAGAATCTACACAGCAAAAGATTATATTTGATACTAACATATTTGAACAAATAAAAGGAAAGAATTAAACCTAAGCGTAGAAAAAATATTTAAGTTACCAATAATAAAGAATTTATTTAAAAGACAAAAGGAAGAATATTACGTTGTAAGTCAAAAAAGAGCACATAATAGATTGTAAATATACCAAAGGAAAGGCAAAAATACCAATAATAATAAAAAAATAATAAATAAAGAAATACAAGAAATTAAAGTTAAAGACCCAATAAAATATGTACACCTAGGAGGAACAGAGATATTAATAAAAGCATGTTTTAGAGAAGGAATAGATACACCTATAGAAATATATCTAGCAGACGATAGGATAGTAGAACCTATAGAAAAAAGTATAATAAGTGCGGTAAAAGGAAACCTAATATATCAAAAATTCAAATTTATAATAAGTGCCAATTATTTAGTAGCAATAAACGATAAAAACATAGATAAATCTCTAGTATTATATTGGAAAATGTCAGGAATAGAATTAACCCCACGAAGTAAGATATTTACAGTAAGATGTAAAACCCTATATGTACTAACAACAAAGCATAAAATAACAGGAAAAAATAAGATAGATAGAATAAAAATAGAAAACCCTTTTGAACAAATTGTTACAGTAATAGATGACAATGATTATAGTTACAAAAGAAATAGATATAGAAGACGATTTAGAAATAGTAAGTGACAGAATAAGTACATCAAAAAGAATAAAAGGAATAGACTATAGTTACGAAACACCTCAACTATCAAGAAAATCAATGGAATACCAAATGACGAAAGAAATAGAGTCATACCATTACTATATAACTGGAATAATGGAACAAAGAAAGTGCAGTATACTAATAAACACTGGTCAAGAAGAAAATTATATAACAAGAGAGTTGGTAGCAGAAGATGAAATAAACTCTAAAGAACAAACATGCCCCGAATTACCAAAATAATTATTAAATTCTGAGAAAACAACCGAAAAAGAAATAACTATCGGAGGAATATTAATGTTGATAAAATTCAAAATTTACCAAGGAGATAATAACATCACACTACGAATAAAATGGTTAGAGGAAATGAAACCATATAACTTAGAAAATACACAATTTACTATAACCTATAAAAATAAGAAAGTAGAACAATATGAAAATATATATACTTGCAAAAATAATAATAGAAAAATATTACAATAGATATTATACCCCGATGATAGACACAGGAGCAGAAACTAATATGTGTAAATACAATTGTTCAAAACACCAATAGTAGTAACAGGATTCAATTAAGAAGGAAGTATGATAACATATAAAGCAAAGAATATAAAATTACAGATATGGGATAAAATACTAACTACAGAAGAAATATATAGTTACGAATTTACAAACAAGGATATGCTTTTGGGAATGCCATTCTTAGAAAAACTATATCCACATATAATAACAAAAACACACTAATGGTTTACCACACCATGTAAACAAAAGATAGGAGCAAAAAGAGTAAACAACAAAAATAGGAAAACCACACCATGGATAAAAGGAAATGAAAAAATTACCCAAAAACTAGAAAATATTAAAGAAAGTGACCATAAGATAGAATTAATTATATTTTCTATAGATAAACTAAAAATGATTCAAGAAAAGCTAGAGCTATTATACAGTGAAGACCCCTTAAAAGGATGAAAAAAATATAAAATAAAAATAAAAATCGAACCAATTGATGATAATAGTTAAATAACCCAAAAACCATTAAAATATAATTTTAATGATCTGACATAATTCAAAATGAATATAAAGGAACTATTAGAAAATAAATACATACAAGAAAGTAACAGTAAACATACAAGCCCAGCATTTATAGTAAATAAACATAGTGAACAAAAACGAGGGAAAAGCAGGATGGTTATTGACTATAGAAATCTAAATGCAAAAACAAAAACATATAACTACCCAATACCAAATAAAATATTAAAAATCAGACAAATTCAAGGATATAATTACTTCAGTAAATTTGATTGTAAGTCGGGATTTTACCACCTCAAATTAGAAGAAGAATCTAAAAAGTTAACAGCTTTCACAGTACCACAAGGATTTTATGAATGGAATGTATTACCATTTGGATATAAAAATGCACCAGGAAGATACCAATATTTTATGGACAATTACTTTAACCAACTAGAAAATTGTATAATATACATAGATGATATATTATTACACTCAAGAACACAAGATGAGCATATAAAATTACTAGAAAAGTTTATACATATAATAACATACTCAGTGATAAGCCTAAGTAAGAAAAAGGCAGAAATAATGAAAAACCCAAATAGAATTCCTAGGAATACAAATAGATAAAAATGGTATAAAAATGCAAACACATATAGTACAAAAAATAATAAATTCTGAAGAACAAATAGATACGAAAAAAAAGTTACAATCGTTTCTAGGATTAGTGAATCAAGTAAGAGAATACATACCTAATTTAGCAGAAAATATAAAACCATTGCCTAAAAAATTAAAAAAAGATGTAGAATATCATTTTGATAATAAAGATCAAGAACAAATACGAAAAATAAAATCATTATGTAAAACGTTACCTAAACTATGCTTTCCAGATGAAAATAAAAAATTCAACTATATAGTAGAATCAGATGCAAGTGAAATGAGCTACGGAGGAGTATTAAAATATAGATATGATAAAGAAAAAGTAGAACACCATTGCAGATATTATTCAGGAACATTTTCGAACCCCGAAATAAAATGAGAAATAAATAAAAAAGAATTATATGCAATATATAAATGTTTATTTGCCTTTGAACCATACATTGTGTATAACAAATTTATTGTAAGAACAGATAATACGCAGGTAAAATGATGAATAACAAAAAAGGTACAAGATTCAGTAACAACTAAAGAGATACGGAGACTAGTACTAAATATATTAAATTTTACATTTACAATAGAAGTAATATGTACTAACAAGAATGTTATTGCAGATTACATCTCAAGACAAAGCTACCCAAATTGAGAAAGAAAGTACAATAGAAGAAATACTTAAAGCTATGACCATACTTTGTACAAAAGTAGATAACATAGACAAAGAGCAACAACAAATAAGAAGTCAGCAGCATGACTATAAAAATGCGGAGCTAAGTCGATCAGAAGACTCTAAAAATCCAGAGTTACAAGGTGACGTTGGGAAACACCTAAAAACCCATAATAATTTGTTACATGCAGCTACAGGAAGCACATCTGCAACAAAGGAAGAAAATAAAATCAGATATGTTAATACCAATATGAATAAGATATTCGAAAAACCATTCATACCAAAAAATCAAAAGAATCCATTATTCATACCACCTCAGCTAAATACATATAAAGAAAGTCTAGGACAAAACAAAAAGACTTATAACCATATAACTAGAGCTTACATAGAAAATATCCACAAAATACATACTTTTCTAAACCAAAATCCAAGGTCCAAAAATACCAAAAACCCCGCGAAGATTATATCACACAAAATCTACAGGGTTATAATAAGCTAATTGCACAACCAGGAACAAATACCAATCTAGTAGAAACTTGCTACAACTATGGGCTATTAAGTACCGTATATACTCAAACAGGAGATGAGATATCGACAATACCAGAGTTACATAAGGCATTTATGCATTATAAAAGGATAACTAAAGGAACACTTTTTTATATAAAGTTCTATTCAGCACCAACAGAAATATTGTATGATGAAATTAAACCTATCATACAAGTTATCAAAATCGGATTAACCAGAGAAATGATAATACCAGAAAAAATAGAACGACAAGACGAGATACAAAAGGTAGAGATATCGAAATTCTATGCAAAAAAATGAATTATTGGAATAGCTACTCTTTTGAACGAATTAACAACCAATTATTTAAATGGAAATTCAGTATGGAGCTATTATTCAAGAGAGCAAACTATGATATATTCAAATTCCAGAGAAATTAAAGAAGCAGATATGGAGGAAATACGACAATGGATATTAAGGTTATTGAAACCAGAACAACAGCCAACTACAAGAGCAATACGAAAGAATTTTATTTCACTGGAGATAATGACAAAATATTGCAAGACTATTGGACATAGATACCCAGATCATCAATGCTCAAAGTGCTATGGAGAAGATAATGTAATTCCAGATGTCCAGCTAGAATGAAAGCCAACAACGACAAGATAAAAAGAGAAAGCAATATCAAAAGATGTAAAATATTTAAAGTTGTTTGACTTATTGTAAATTGTAAGAGTAGTGTAAATTATTAAGGGCAGATGTAAAGTAATCAAGGGACAGTTGTAAAGTATAGGAAAAATTTACACGTCTCTTCTAGTATAAATAGAAAGCCATTAGACACATCTAAGGCAAGACTTTCTCGACGGAAAGCAAGCCTCTTTGTAAACAAAAACACTCAATAAAATATCAAGTTTCGAATCTAAAAAAAATTGAGCAAAATATACTAGATATCACAGAACAGGTATGTCTATTTATGATTATGCATAGCTAATTCTATTAATTCTTGAATATCATAGCATGATTAAATAAGTTTATATTAGTTATTATATCCTAGAATTATTTGAAAAATGTTTTCTAGTTTGTTAACATGAGGAAAAAAGGAAAAACTTCCAGAATCATGCCATCCTAAATTTGAAACCATAGGCAGGGAAGCCATGAGGGGAGTAAACAGAGTTGAGGCGCCGTTTAGGAAGAAAGTCCTTTGAAAGTACGATGTTAATAGTGACAGGGAAACATGATTGAAAATAATCTAGTTTATAGTGACCTAATATGAATAATATTCAATTATGCATATGATATGAGGGAATTATTGATTAAACAGCAGAACAACATGACTACTTATCTACATGATGAAATGATACTAACTTATAAAACACTGATTTTATATACTCTCAAAGATATAAAAATTATTGAGTTAAGGAGAATAATATGGGAAAAAATATTTGACTATGAGGAACTAGAACCAGGACTGGCAAGGGGACCGGGTCGGCCCGCCCCGGCCCGCGACCGGTTCGAGAACCGGCTCGCCGGACCCGATCTCGTACATTTGGTGGGTTTGGGGAGGGGGTTCGGGATAGGGGATCGGTCAGGGGCCGGTTCACCCGTTGGGCCCGGTCGACCCGGCCCGTCTGAATCGGCGGTTCGCGGGATCCCCCTTTTTCTTTTTTTTTTGAATTATATCCGTTGGGGCAACGGCTAGTGGGCCCCCCCAACGGAATTATTCACCTTTTTTTCCCTTCCCTAACACCCCCTACCACCCTTACTTTTAATACTTTAATTTAAACCCTCAAGTTATTATAAATACACTTTAACCCACTTTTAATATTATAAATACCCCTCTATCCCTTATTATTTCTTACAAAATCATCTATTCTCTCATCTATTTTTTATATCCTCTCAATCTTAAGTCTCAATTTTGTATTCCATTTAAGTCTCATATTATATCATAATACATATATTTCAATTCTAAATTTTTATATTATATCATAATATATATAATTCTCATATTTGATGTCAAGTATTGGAGTTCTAAATTACAAGTTACAACAAACTACAAGCTTCAAGAATCGGTTATAACGTCTGCTATTAACGCAGACGTTTGGTACATTCGTTTCATAATATTTATATTTTATTTTTCGTCATTAATTTTTGTGTTATTATT
>JAJOOS010004350.1:0-24881 GCA_029582725.1 Solanum chiquidenum | reverse complement strand
ATATAGGTTTTCCACTGGTATATTAATGGGACAATTCCTTTTTCCACGTCATACCTCTATCAAATCTCACCTATACTTGCTTTTTCTTTGTGTTAGCCAACTTGGATTTAATCTCCTTCAACCAAAGGTGGTGAATTTAATTTGGTAACTTTCTTGTTTTTTTTGTGTTGTTTTGATGTTACATGATATATTATCATCACCTTTTTTTTTTTACTTTTTGATGATAGTGGAATCTAGTAGACAAACACATATGACATAACTAACTCAAAGCAAGAACCCCATATGCCCTACTTGAATCGTAAATTTCGGATTATACGGCTTTGATATGGACAATATTAAATACTTACTCAAATTAAATCCACATCTAGCTCAAATTGAAAGATAGATTTAACTTATATATATCAACGGTGCAAAAGAAATTTTACTTACAAGTAGTTGATTTGATAGCAACTTTTTTTTTCTTTTGAAACATTTTACTTTTTAAACTAGCTACACTAGATTGAGAATCTATCTTATGCTTCAAATTTGTTACGGTGTTTGTTTCTTTTACTTGGGTTATCTACATATCTTTACTGTTTTTGTAGTCGGTACCTTTCCTTTCAACAATATTTTTCACCAAAACTTCTACCTTTTTCATTTGTCGGAAACAACCTCTCTATCTTACACTAGGTAGGGGAAAGATGCATGTGTGTATACTCATCCTCTCGACATACCACTTGTGTGTTATAAACTAAATTGAGAATGATGTTGCAGAAACCAGGCTTTTTGTTGTGCCAGCATGTTTATCTTTCTTCTATAACACATTTGTCTCCTATCTGTGGGTCAGAGGATCTTTATAGGATGGGATAAGATCTCAAGTTTAGCCTATAGGAGGCTAATTGTATTTTGTTTTTTTCTACAGTACACATATGTAATGAAGTTACTACTTTTCAACAAAGCCATTATACTTTGAAAGAATGTGGAGAAGCTTTCAGATAATGATCTTGTTAAATAAATGCCTAAAACATACTTAAAAAATTAAGCAAATTGGTAATGATCATAGGTGACCTCTAGATTAATGGGGGTATACATGGTTACGTTTAGCCCAAAGACATTCTTAACATGGTAGGATACTGGTAGTTTTCATCCAACCTCGCAATGTTTTTCTTAAAAGGTCTCACACCATTAAGAGTTTCACTAAACGTTATCTGTAGTTTCTTTTTGTTAAGCAGATAGACAAGAATTTGTACTCTTCTATTAGCAGTGTTTATAGTGACTTAAAATTTTGAGCCTTGACTTGAAATCAGTATGATGCTTGAGTGCATATCCACATTATTCCCACGGATGATGAAGCTAGCCTGATATGAAAATGAGTATTGTGGCGTTGACAATTGGTGGTGTGTTGATGTAGTGGAAGTATACTAAGATTTTCCATCAGATGTGGTCCAGAAGTTGAAATTTGGAGACACTCCTGTTTGTAGTTGCTATTGCACAGTCCCTGGTAGAGGACTCTTGTTTGATATAGAGACTTTGAATTGCACCAGACAAATAATGTACCTGATAAGGGGAACAATCTTGCCACCTACTGTAGTGTAGTGTGACTTTGTAGGTGGGTCAAATATTTGAGTGCTTCAATTTCATAGCGAAAATTGATATCCTTGAGAACATTTTGTGATCCAAACAAACAAAATTGACTTACATTTTCCTATACTAACAAATGTGAAAAAAGAAAAACTGTTTTACAAGAAGAATCTGCTTGGTATGTTACACATCTTGTAAAGAAACTATTGACATTTTTATCTCTTGGGTTCCAAGAAAGTCTATCATAATAATGGAGAAGTGCTACGACTTGATCCAAAGCTACGGTTGGATCCCTTTTGGCTGCTAGGAATACTAATCAACATATCTAATACCTGCTTCATGTTAGGACGGTCATGAGGCGTCTCAGCTGTGCACCTTATCCCAATCCTAAGCAACTCATACATTTCCTCTGCTCCCTCTGCCAGGCCAGATACCAATAGAGCAACTGGTATAGTGGCTCTGATGAACCCTTTCCTTCCGTCTCCCATGACCCTTGTCGCCCATTCAACTAGACATTCTTCACCCCCATCTATAGCATGCCTCCCAGTTGCTAGCTCCATTGCTAGCACCCCATAGCTGTAGACATCACCTTTTGTAGTGGCCTGCATTATCTGCCCATATTCTGGTGCAACATAACCAATAGTCCCTGCCACCATTGTGCTAACATGAGTATGTTCAGAAATCATGACCCTAGCAAGGCCAAAATCGGTGACTTTTGCTCTTCCGTCCTTGTCAAGAAGCACGTTGCTAGCTTTGACATCTCTGTGGACAATGCAAGGGTAGCAATCATGGTGCAAGTAGACTAAAGCACGTGCTACATCGATTGCTGCTTGAATTCTGCTCTTCCAAGTAAACCTTGTTCTATCTGCAATGAAGTCCTCTAAGGTACCACCTTCCATGAACTCATAGACTAGAAGTTTCTCTGATCCATCAAGGCACCACCCATAAAGAGTTACAAGGTTGGGATGAGGCCAACCGGAGCCATTCCCACTGAGCGCCTCCATTTCAGCTCTGAACTCTCTTTCTCCTTCGATTCCCTCCCTCTGTAGCTTCTTCACTGCTACTTCCCTTCCATCAGGCAAGACTCCACGATAGACTATCCCAAATCCTCCCCTCCCAATAATTCTATCATTCGAGAAGTTCCATGTGGCCTTCAGTATATCAGAATGTGTGAAGCTTGTTCTGTCCAAACGGATAACCTTAACATCATCAGAACCCCGTGATGAGGATGCACACAACCGTGAGGAGGATGCATTAGTACTTGATGGAGAATCATGTCTGCCCTCTGTATCCTCCAGTAATATTCCTGGGGAACCCCTTGGCACTTTGATAAGGAGGCAGACAAGGAGTGACATGACTCCACAGACTAGGAAAGCTAGTACCAGAACCACAATTACCAAAAGTGCACCCATCTTTTTGGGCTTTTTGTGATTGTCATTCTTGTTTCGTTCTGTGTTGTTGTTAGAGTTATGCATGAAGGATGGAAGACGCAACAACGGATTACCAAGAAATGATGACTTATCAAATGTAAGCAGTTGCCCAATTTCTGGTACAGCTCCATAGATGTATGGGTTGTAAGAGATGTTGAACTTGCTCAAATCATGCAAGTTACTAAAGCTAACTGGGAATGGACCAGAAAAATTGTTAAATGAAAGGTCAAGGTTTAGCAAGCACTTAAGATGGCCAATCTGCTTTGGGATTTCACCAGAAAATTTATTCTGTGAAACATTAAGGACTACTAGGTGCACTTGTCCAATCTCTGAAGGGAGGCTGCCAGAAAATTCATTTGCACCCAAATGCATCATACTCATTTTCTTCATGTTGCCAATCTCAGGAGGGATCTCACCAGACAATTTGTTATCACTAAGTTGAATATAGCCCGGTACCTGATTCTTTCGGACATTACTACCAGGTTCACAGACTGGCATTAAACCATCTCCCATAAACAACTTATCCCCCAGGATTCTACAACTCTTCCCTGTCAATAGAGGATATATAAAGCTAAATGGAGGGTAATCAGCTGGTATCCACCTCCTCATGGCAAAACAATCTCCTGGGCTAGCAGTGAGCTTCTCCTTTCCCCTATTCAACAAAAAAGTAGGCATTGGATCTGCACCAAAACTTGCTAATTGAGGAGGAATTGGACCAGTAAGTTGATTATTCGCAAGATTCAACCATAACAAGCTGCTGCAGTTCCCCAACTCTGATGGGATTTCACCTCTCAACGAATTGTTTGCAAGCATCAACCACAATAGTGACCTTAGCTTCCCGAAACTTGGTGGTATTGAACCATTGATCCTATTAGAGGAAAGATCAACAGCCTGAAGTGCAGTAAGATCTCCATATTCTAAAGGTATATTGCCACTAAACTGATTGTGTGCAAGAATCAAAAACTCCAAACCGTTCATCTGAGAAATTTCAACTGGTAATGGACCAGAGAATTGGTTATCACTCAAGTCCAACCGCGAAAGGTTCACCAAGTTTGGAATTCCTGATGACACTATGCCTCCACTATATGAGTTTCCATGCAGCACGAGAAATCTTACCTGTGTCAATTGCCCGAAAATTTCTTGTATTTCTCCTCCAAAGTTGTTTCTACTTAGGTCCAGAAATACCAATTTGTTTAGACCTGATAGAGTGTCTGGAATATCACTTGAAAAGTTGTTACTTCCCAAGCAAAGTTCTTTAAGACTCTGTACTGATCCAATCTCTCTAGGGATTGACCCTGAAAAGCTATTTCCCCACAAATTCAACTCTACTAATCGTTTACAATTCGCGATAGACGTAGGCAATTCACCAAAGAACATATTTTCTGATAAGTCCAAACCTTGCAAAGAGCAGTTTTGAGTGAAGGTCCAGGAAGGCAGAGAGCCACTTAAGTTGTTATGAGATGCTGAAAACATATTCAGCATATCAAGCCCGAACGACAGATTCCCTGTCAAATAATTGTAGCTCAGATCAAGATACTTCAGTTTCTTGCAGTGAGAAAATTCAAATCCACTCCCACTAGTGAAATTGTTGTTAGAAATATTTGCAACAGCTAAGTTGTCACAAATCTCAGGGATCATTAGCCCGTGGATCCTGTTCATCGTCAAATCAAGAACTTCCAGCTTGTTCAGGCCTGTCAAGTTGAGCTCACCAACAATGATATTGTGTGACAAGTTCAAGAACTTCAGATTTCTACACCAGCCTAAGTCTGATGGAATGGACTCTGAAAATGTGTTCTTGGACAGGTCAAGAGAGTTCAATTCTGTCATGGCTGAGAAGTTATTAAACAATTTCCCAGCCAGGTTACTTTCCGAGAGATCGATTCCAGTGACACGATTGATGGAGGTACTGCATGAAATTCCAGGCCATCTACAGGGTGACAAATCTGTAGGATTCCAATGGTTATATTTGAATCCTTTGTCAACAGGATTTTGTTCCTTAAGAAATGACTTCAAGTTCAACAGCATCTGCTTGTCTGTCTCAATTGAGTCTCCACAAACAAGCCTACCTATATAATATTTTGCATAAACTAATCATGCTACAATAAATACAAGTCAATTCTCCCAAAAACAAAACAGAACAACATTTAATGCTTGGTGTTGGAGTAACACAAACAAGACTGGTCCTATGATTTTGCTAAGTAAAAAAAAACATTAGTCTTGCTGCAATAAATGCTGTTTACAAAATTGATTCTTTTTAATTATGTACAAAATGAGACTCTAATACTAAAATTGATCAAATTAAAGCTATCAAATATGGCATACCTGTTATGAGAATGAAGAAATTGAGTAATACAATGGGAAGAAAAACATGAGATTCCACTTCAGACATGATAGCTAGTGTCACTTAATTACAATCTTGTTTTCCTCCACTAGATAATTTATTTGTATGTACTGTGAGGAATATTAATGCAAAAGAAGAAGGGGGTTGGTTCTTTAATTTAGGAACAGTATCAAATGTGAGGAGTAATCATAGGAAAATGCAGATGGACTCGAAACAAAATTGGAACACATGCACGTATAATAGTAAATTATATTAAAATGGCCCATTAGTAGTTTAATTTTGACTAAATTGACTCTTATGTGTTATTAAAAAATCAAAAGCTTGTTTGTTTAGTTCCAATATAATATAATATAATGTCATAATTGGAATAATAATGTTCTTTAAGACACGTTTGGTAGTGTCAAGTATGTGGGGGCAAATTGGCTAAACAAGCCGCCCAACTTGACCTTAATTTACATGGCTAGTAGTAAGAGAACTCTTTTTATTGGTGCTTTTTTTTTGTTGTAGATTTTTATTACTAGTTCTAGAACTCAATATTGACCATTTTTTACCTCTTTGTTCCTAAAGTCGATACTCGATAAATACTTATTCGCGGTATTTATATCAAATCATATAAATTTAGTACTATAATTAATTATAAATATAATAAGGTGGTCTTTCAAGATTTTCCAATTACAGTGAATCAGTGACCATTGGGTTGTACTCTCAATTTGGGACTTCATCATGTATACTCATCTTTCTTCTCCTATGAGTTCGTAACTTTAATTAGTTGAGCCCTCCACACGGAGCTTTAGTGAAAACTCTAAATTCGTGACACAGGACTTTGTTATGTATAGCAAACCAATAACTAGAAGAAGAACATGCCTCTAGATATTATATTAGTATTATTTAATACATATAATTAAATTAAATGAAGAAGATATATATTATTGGTGGGTTAGTTGAAGATTTTCAAATATTCTCCTCAATGATTAGTCCAAATATACATAGTATCCTTCGTTTCATTTTTTTCCTTTTTCTACATCTATATTGACTTATTTTAGGTGTTTTGAGGCAAAATAACTTTTAAACTTTTTTGTAGTATTTGAATAAAAATAAAAATAAAAATTTAAGTACTTATTTTAAAGACAAAATAAAAATAAATCAAAAGTCAAAAATAGATCCAAACAAATTAATTTCTTAATTACACTCAATATCCTACCTGACATAGTAATACGACCCAAATTTTTTTTTAATACATTACACATCTTTAAACATCACAAGATTCAATTTATTTATTTTAAAAATCACAACAAATTAAACTATGATACGTAAATTAACTAAAGGCACTTGAAGACGACCTTTCGTGGCAGGCGTTCAACATCACGTGTGAACGCTGAAAAAAGGCATGCATTATTTTGTTTGTACGTAAAAAAAATACAAAAGATTTAAGTAAATCTCTCTCTATCTAATTTTGTTCGTCAATTTTGGACTGTAAGCCCCTTTGAATAATTATTTGTAGTATTCGACTTGTTTCGAAGGATCTAATTTATATGATATAACAATTTCCCACTATTAGTAAGCCAATTATTCGTTCACACCAAGTAAACTTAATTATGATCTGTGATTGCACAGTAATTACTTCCTCCGTCCCATATTAACTAATCACCTCTCTAAAAATATTTGTCTCAAATAATTACTTGATTACTTACTAAATCAAGATAAAATTAATTAATTTTTTTCCATTTTATCCCTATAATTAATATCATCATCATGTTTAATGTTTCCATAATTTCTCTTTGGAAGCTTAAACAAAATTAAAGTTCCTAGAATTAATTTTTTCAAAGAGTTCATTAAATACTTTTGATCTCACCACTTTGAAGTACTTATACCTTTTGTATGCTTTATGTCATCATAAATTATCTTGATATTCATCAGTATGGATAAAGAGTAAATTAATTAAATTGATTATTTTATTTATGATTTTTTGAGTATCGTTAAAATGAAAAGTAATCAGTTAGTAATGTGTTATTGCGTTATCATTATCAACGATTGAAGATTAATAATTCAATTTTTGTAGACATATATTTTGGTGGAGTACTCTTACACAACAGTAGTGGGCTTTATTTTAACTTCGACAAGGTTGCGTCCATAGTCATTGGCCCAAATTGGGCAAAAAGAAGAGGAACTTTCACATATAACCACTCAAAAATAGCCTAATTATTCTCTATAACTATAGTTTAATAATTACAATTCGTAGCTACATATCATAGGGAGGAGAGAGGCGAGTGATATTGGGAGAGAGAGGAGAGAGGCGAGCGAGAGAGGGAAAAGAGTGGGAGAGAGGTGAATTGTATATGTATATCGGTTAGATAATTATATATTATACATATGTATTTGTATATATGTCAAGCGAGATTGGGAGAAGGAGGAGAGAGGCGAACGATATTGGGAGAGGGAGGAGAGAGGCGAGCGAGATTGGGAGAGGAAGGAGAGTGGCAAGCGAGAGAGGGCAGAGAGAGGTGAATTGTATATGTATATCAGTTAGATAATTGTATATTATACATATGCATTTGTATATATGGCAAGCGAGATTGGGAGATGGAGGAGAGAGGCGAGCGATATTGGGAGATGGAGGAGAGAGGCGAGCGAGAGAGGGCAGAGAGTGGGAGAGAGGTGAATTGTATATGTATATCGGTTAGATATATAATTGTATATTATACATATGTATTTGTATATTCTGGCGAATTATACATAAACAAACGTGACTAATTATACAAACTCGAAGTCAGCCTACGTAATTAATGTATAATGTTAGTCGTGAGTGGTAATTATAGCAAACTATAGCTATCATGAGTAATTAAATTGTATAAATTTGCTTAACTGCGTAATTTTCCCCTAAAAGAAAGTCGTTTGCGACCAAATAGACCCCTCTTTTTCTGAACATGTATCTTTGCACCTATTACTTAGGCTATAGAATTTTAGAAGTTGACAAAATTCGTCCTCTTCTTAAAAAGCAAACATAATTCTTCTTCTTCCCCTCATTTTTAAAGACAGAGAATAATTGTCATGTCATTTGCTAGATCCGTTTGTTGAGTTCACTAAAGTTCTGTAATTTGGATTGCCAGTATAACATAATAATGTTCACTTCTATATATCCTAGAGGAACTAATCCAAATTCCAAACCCTGAGAAATTGTGAAGAAATAAATTCTTTAAAAAAAACATGGTTAATATTTTGTGGGCTCGTAATTTTATTAACCTATTATTATTTTTTTACTTTATACTTCGTATATAGAAAAAATAAAGTTTATTACATCGGTGAAATGAGAATAGAGTTTTATGTTATAGATGGAGTTTGAATCCTCCACCTCTGCGCAAAACATAAAGTAAATTAAGTGAGCTAGTCCCTTAACCCTTGTCCTCGCCATTTAAGCTAAATGAACTAATTTTAATTTCTTGAAAAATGCAGAATAAAAAAAATATTGAATATCGAATACAACGTGTATTCTACTTAATTTTATTTTTAGAAAAATCCTCAATCAAATGTCAACCATATATTCCACTTAATTTTATTTTTAGAAAATAAACGTGCTATCACGTGTCAAGGTGTGTGAATTTTTCAACTTTATAAACTACAAAATATCCTCCAATTAGTTTCAATCATCGCACATCATATCCTTTTGACCGAAAAGTATAGAGGATTAAAAGTATAGACGAATATGAATCATTTTGTTTTCACAAAACAAAATTGGTTACATTTCATATCTAAATATCAAGTACCAAAAATATATAATTACATGTACAACTCGGTAAATATTATTACAACACTAACAAATTTATAAATTAATATTAGTATAAACTATTTCCTCTATATAGCAATAGTTGTTCACTACTAATTTGACACATGAATTAAAAAACAGTAAATAATAAAGGTGATTTAATACTTATAAGTCATCTCAACATTGAAAAATGAATAGTGTTTAATATCAAGGGTAAAATAGACACAATATGATGATTATTCATTAATTTTATAAATTGAACAAGTATTGTTGGATATTTCAAAATAATATTGTGAACAAGTAAATATGAACGGATGGAGTATTGATTTAGACAATAGAAACCTTTGATTACTTTATCGAAATGTTCTTTTATGTAATTGTTAACGGAAGGGAATTATATGTACTTTCTTTTGAATATTTCTACATGTTTAAAATGTTATAATTGAAATTTTTGTTGAAAAATCATAGCATAATTCTCTATTATATGATTAAATAAATGTAAGTTCATACCACAAAATATCGATACCAAACTAAAAATGTCTAACCATATAAATGATGATATAATATTTTCAAAAATCATAATTGTTAATACCGATGAATGAGGTACATTTTATTTTCTGGTTAATAAATATTTTAAATTAAATTAAACAAGAGAAAATAAAAGAACAGAAAATACTATTTCTAGTTCAAATAATGACTTTTTTGATTTATAAAGATGTCGGTCTTTTGTCTGTAAAAAACAAAAAACTAAGATTTCCTTTCTGACATTCTCTTTGTGTCAGGGATACGCCACGTGTACATAATAGAGTATACATTAGATCGTCGAATGTAACGAACAACGACCGTAACAGGTTCGGGTCAGTTTCCCGAATCCGGTTCATGTTTCTCTTACGACTTTCATCATCAATGGCAATGATCATCATTTTCATTGCATTTTCTTAATCCCTAAATTCTTTCAATTTTTCATTCAATTTACTGTCACTTTTCCTTACTCTAAATCTTTCTTAATACAACAATTTTTCAACTGAGCTGCTTTTATTTTAACAAAAAACCCAGCTCCCCATTGATCATCCACCCTGTTATTCCAAATGTCGTATTTTTTGAGGATCCATTGAGACATTTTAGCGATCAATTGGTGTGCATTCGGAAAGTTAAAGGAAGGGGGTGGGAACCCAAGAGTTTTTTTTTTGATGCGATTGATAGAGAAACGGCGCCATTAGATGGCGCTGTTCAGACGATTCTTCTATCGGAAGCCGCCGGATCGGCTTCTAGAGATCTCTGAACGGGTCTACGGTATGCTTTTTTTGTTCATATGAGAAGGTGTTCGATGACCTACATTTTTACATCAAGTTTTTCGATTTTGGCTGAAAAAGATTTCCAGCTGTTTTGAAACAAATGGTTATAGGATCAAATCCTAGTTAGCTACATTTCGAAATGTTTGTGGTTGAGTTTAACCATGAGAATATCACAAATTGCTTAATGAGCTGAAAATGGATGTATAGTTTTTAAAAGAATACTGAAAATCTGATGCTCCATCGTTTTGGTAGTTTGCCTAGCCATTGTGCTCTGTTGTAGTTACTGTATTTTTTTTTCAGAATTCTTTGTGGCCATGATTTCTTTACTTTCTTTTTTCAATCTGCTTTGATATGCTTTTCTTAAAGCCGAGGGTCTATGGGAAACAACCTCTTTACCTCCCAAAATAAGGGCGAGGTTTGCGTACGCTCTACCCTTCCTAGACCCCACTTGTGATATTTTGTTGTTGTTGCCGAGCTATTGTGCTCTGTGGCTTGGAAGGTGAACTTCATTTTACAATTTTGGTGGATGTAACTCAGACCAATAATTTGTGTGGTTGGTTTTATGACTATTGATTCTTCTCTGCTTTTCGTTTTGATTCACACATTGCAGTGTTTGATTGTTGCTTCTCAACGGACGCATTGGACGAGCATGAGTACAAGACATACATGGGAGGTATTGTAGCGCAGCTGCAGGATCATTATCCAGATGCTTCTTTCATGGTTTTTAATTTCAAAGAAGGAGATCACAGGAGCCAAATATCAGATATATTAACGCAGTATGATATGACTGTCATGGATTATCCTCGGAAATATGAGGGGTGTCCTGTATTGCCACTGGAGATGATCAAGCACTTCTTGCGATCCAGTGAGAGCTGGCTTTCAATCGAGGGCCAACAAAATGTGCTGTTGATGCACTGTGAGAGGGGAGGGTGGCCTGTACTTGCTTTCATGCTTGCTGGTCTTCTTTTGTACAGAGAACAGTACACCGGTGAGCAGAAGACTCTTGACATGGTATACAGGCAAGCTCCTAGGGAACTTCTTTATGTTTTATCACCTCTGAATCCACAGCCATCTCAGCTTAGATATCTTCACTATATCACCAGAAGAAATATTGGCTTAGATTGGCTGCCATCAGATATACCTTTTGCTTTGGATTGTATTATACTCAGGGTCCTTCCTCCATTTGATGGTGGGAGGGGCTGCCGACTGATGGTTCGTGCCTATGGTTTGGACCCTGCTTCACCGACGTCCAATAGGAGTTCTAAACTCCTCTTTTCAACTTCAAAGACAAAACAACATGGTCGCCTCTACCGACAGGTAATGCTAAGCTTCAAATGTTTGAGACTTACAGGTAATTAGCTGAAATCTGAAGTATTCTGCTGACTTACCCTCTCCAGGAAGAGTGTGCACTTGTGAAAATAGATATCCACTGTCGTGTTCAAGGAGATGTTGTTCTTGAGTGCATCCATTTGGAAGATGATTTAGTTAGGGAAGTAATGATATTCAGAACTATGTTTCACACGGCATTTATTCGCTCAAATGTTTTGATGTTAACTCGTGATGAAGTTGATGTCCCATGGGATGCAAAAGACCAATTTTCCAGGGAGTTCAAAGCAGAGGTTTGGTATTTATTCCTCTGAACTTGGCTCTTTTTTCATTATCCTTTAACAGGAACTACAAGAGTTGAATAATGCTCATTACTGTACCAGGTACTCTTTTCGGATGCTGATGCTCTTCCACCTATTATCACCACTGAAGCACCAGATGAGGATGATAATGAGACTGAAGGAGCTTCACCGGACGAGTTCTTTGAGGTGGAAGAGATATTCAGCAATGCTGTTGATGGACAGGATGGAAGAGGGGAATCTGATGCCCATTCAGTTCAGGACAGTATGCAGGATGATGACAACATTGAAATATGGAAAGAAGAGTTGGAGCATCATGCCTTTCAAGACTGTGCATTTGTTGAAGGTAATCGCAAACTAGAAGAAAATATGGATTCTACTCAACAAGCATCAAAAACAAATAGTTTAGGGGTTAAGGACAACTTGATAAACTCCGAGGCTGTTATTTCTAATGTTTCTAGTCACAAAGACACAGAAGCAGAAACACCGGGGGCAAGTGTCACGTCACAAGAAGGAGATAATAACCAAGATGTAGAAGGCCCCTTGAGACAGGGTTCACAGTTTACTGCTGATATCAATAAGGGAAAGAATGAAAAGGCACTTTTATCTCTAACGAAACAACTAGCATCCAACTCCAAACTTGCTGTGGATGGGATTGGACCTAAAAATAAATCTAAACAGAAAGAATCTCTGGGAACTCTGTCGCGACTAGCAAAGCCAAGTGCAGTGTCTCGGTGGATCCCTTCTAATAAAGGTTCTTACACTAATTCAATGCATGTGGCATATCCAGCATCAAGGTATAAGAGTGCTCCACCTGCGCTTGCTGTTACAAAGGATTCTCAATCTGGGTTTAAATCAAAATCGCCCTCTCCTCGAGCTTCTTCAGAAGCTAAAATTCTAGCTGGAGCAGGTCGTATTCCAAAGAAACGCTCTTCATGTCCTGCATCATTAGACATGTCAACAGTCAAGGAGGCACCTGTTGCAATGACCTCTTCATCAGAATCAGTTGAGAGTCAGGCACTTGACCTTCAGGCATCCCCTTCAAGTCCCCTACCTTCATTTCAATATCCAAGTACTTTATCACTTGAATTGCCTCCTATTCAGGAAGTAAGTACTAACACGCCAGCTTCTGCAACGCCACCTGAGTCTTCACAGGAAGACCATAATATAACTGCTTCTTTGACCCACCACTCCTCCCCTCCCCCACCTCCCCCACCCCCACCTCCACCTTCTCAAATCCTATCACGTAATCAAAATGTCAAATCCTTATCACCACCCCCACCTCCACCTCCACCTCCACCTCCACCTCCACCATCAAACAGCTTGAGAAAGACTCATAGAGGTAGCTCTCATAGTCAAAATGTCAAATCCTTTTCACCACCACCCCCGCCTCCACCTCCGCCTCCGCCTTCCCCTCCATCATCAAATGGCTTGAGAATGGTTCATATGGGTAGCTCTCCTCCCCCTTCCCCTCCCCCTCCTCCCCCACCTTTACCACCCACATTATCTACTGTACTGAAAGTTGGTAGGGTATTGTCACCAACCCCCTCACCCACTTCTTTGCCAAATGCGGCTTGTGCATCCTCCTCCTTGGTAGCAGTAACTCCACCTCCACCTCCACCTGCACATTCACCCACTGCACCAAAGCTAGAAAGTCATAGAATATCCACTCCACCACCACCACCTCCTCCCCCTCCCCCTAAACCTGCAATTTACAGTTCCCCTCCACCACCTCCACCATTTCCAATTGTGCCTGGAGTTTCTTCTTTGCTAACAATGAGTGCTCCACCACCACCACCACCACCACCACTTCCTTCTTCACCTGAGCTCCCTTCTTTACTTGGTGCTTCAGCTTCACCTCCCCCACCACCTCCCCCACCTCCTTGGCAGGTTGCTCCTCCTTCACCACCTTCACAGAATGATTCAGTTCCACCAACCTCAACTCCTTCACGAAATGCACCTCTACAATCTTTGCCTCCACCAAGTCCACCTCTATCTACACCTTTACCTCAACCTCCACCAAGTCCACCTCTATCTACACCTCCACCTCCACCTCCACCCCCACCGCCACCCCCACCTGTTTCAAGAAATTCTCCAATGCAATTTCTGCCTCCACCTCCCCCTCCCCCCCTTCTACCAAGAAATGATCCGACCCCAACTCAACCTCTATCTCCACCTCTACCTCCACCTCCACACCAACCTGTTTCAAGAAATTCTCCGATATTAATTCTGCCTCCACTTCCACCTCCTCCACCCTTACTTCCTTCAAGAAATGTTTCAGCACCAACTCCCCCTCCCCCTCCCCATCCTCCACCCCTTCCGTACAATACTCCACCTTCAATTCTTTGTCCTCATTCTCTTTCCACCTCATCTTCTTTATCTAGAGCACCACCACCGCCTCCTCCCCCTCCTTTGCATGTTGCACCTTTACCATCTCCTCCATTATCAGCAGCTCCACCGCCTCCTCCTCCTCCATTACCAGGAGCTCCACCACCACCTCCAGCTCCTCCTCCCCCACCTTGTGGCGTCCCTCCAGTTCCTCAACCTCCATTCTATGGCGGCCCACCAGCTCCTCCACCTCCCCCTTACGGTGGCCCACCACCTCCTCCACCACCTCTTTACGGTGGCCCACCAGCTCCTCCACCTCCCCCTTACGGCGGTCCACCAGCTCCTCCACCTCCCTCCTATGGTGGCCCTCCAGCTCCTCCACCTCCCCCGGGTGGGGGCCCTCCAGCTCCTCCACCTCCCCCGGGTGGGGGCCCTCCAGCTCCTCCACCTCCCCCAGGTGGGGGCCCTCCACCACCTCCTCCTCCCCCTGGTGGTGGTCCTCCCAGCGGAGCACCACCTCCTCCACCCCCTCCTTCAGGTGGCACACTTGGTCCACCTCCTCCAGGAGGTAGAGCACCGGGTCCACCTCCCCCACCACCTCCTGGAGGTAGTGCACCTGGTCCACCTCCCCCTCCTGGAGCTCCAAGAGCACCAGGTGGTGGACCTCCCCCGCCACCACCATTTGGCGCTAAAGGACCTGGGGCAGCCGGCAGAGGACTTCCTGCTGGGAGAGCTCCAGCGCTTTCACGGTCAAGATCTAATTTAAAACCATTGCACTGGAGCAAGGTAACCAGGGCACTACAGGGAAGCCTATGGGAGGAACTGCAGAGACATGGAGGGCCTCAAGTGTATGTTCCATGCTTTTTTAGTTTGACAGTGCTTATGTTCAACTCAATTGAAATACTGATAACTTTTGCTCCAAATCAAGTGCACCAGAGTTTGATGTGTCAGAAATTGAGATTCTTTTCTCAGCCACCCCCAAGGCAAGTAGTGCGGGTAAATCTGGAGCAAAGAAGAAGTCTGCTGATTCTAAGCCAGACAAGGTTCAACTGGTAATTAATACTATTCAATGCCTTTATTCTAGGAACCATCTGCAAAGAATCTAACAAAAAAGGACTGCTATTTATTTTGTTGCTTTATTCTTGCGGTCTCTCCTGGTTCTGTCATGATTATTTCTTTTTTTTTCTTTGCCAGATCCTTCTTAGATGATTAACTGTAGTTTCTTTCTACGAAAATTTGACATTAGTTATTTTGAGGAACTCTTTTTCTTTGTTTTATTTCTGTCTCACATGAATTCTGCTTTTCCTAATTTCTTTTCTTTGTATTTCTTTGGTAGGTTGACCTAAGAAGGGCAAACAATACGGAGATTATGCTCACAAAGGTGAAAATGCCACTTCCAGACATGATGGTTAGTTTAGTGCTTCTCTTAAATATTTTCTATTTTCTTTAGTTTTCTTTTTTGAAGGCTTGTTTCCTTTGTTTTCACAGAAAAATAACTCCCTGTCTGGTTGTGCATGCCCACATACAGAGAGGGGGGTGGGGGTTAAGTCATGCAATCTAACTGAATAAGATAGTGGGATTCTATATCTTTGTTTAGGATAGTGAGAGTCTATATCTTCAAATTTTCTGAATTTCACGTCTTTCAGCTCACTTACAAGTCACAGACTGCACTGTGGGTACCGTGTCAGTGACCTAACTCAATTATTTGCTTTCTTCCAATATCCAACTAGTTTAAACATTTCTTCCGGATCATATCATAGAATTCTAGAGGCTAAATGTATGTGTTGTAATCTAGGGGAAAAAGAATACTAGTGACAAAAGGAAAGCTACCTGGTCATGTAAGCATGGTTCACATAATTCAGACTATGTTTGGGTTATACAGAAAGAAAAACTGATATATTTTAAATGTGTTTGGGGTGCCCAGTCAAACTACCCATCCTTATCAAGTCTAGTATAAGAGACCCTTCATTTATTTTTCCTCCTTTCCTTTAAGCTTGAAAAGAATACAACAATACCTGTAAAGTAGGGGGAATAATTGATATAGATGGGTATTAGCTCTTAATCCAACTTATATTTGTTCATTGGAAAGAGAAAAGAAGAATTTCTCAGGCTGTCGGAATCCTCAGCCTCGGAATGAGGTTGATATGTTAATGTGGAATCTACTTTGTTCAGTTGTTGTTAATTAGACTTCTCATTGTGGTTCAAATGGTCTAGGACCCCACGCAAGATGATGAGACCTCATAGGACTTTCCTTTCTTTTATTAGTTCTCCTTCATATTTCTACTTTTTCTTTCAACTATTTTGGTCCTTTGATATACAATGTGGCAAATTGCGGCTACATTCTATCCTTCTTTGTCAAGGTGTACTAGAAATGTGTACAACCTGAAATCAGGGTTAAAGGAGAACAGAAAATAGAATTAGAAACTTCCTTTCCTCCGTGGTTGTACACACTGGGCTCTAATTCTCTTTCTCTTGAATATTCTTGCTTTGTCCCTTCATGATTTCGGTGTAGAAGGTTGAGGTTTAGAGAACCCCTAATTTTCAAGAAAAGACAAACTTTTATCGAATAAGAAACAGGTCTAATTAAAGAAAAATGCATATCAAGCATGCATATAGCATACCCAACTGGTATTAGATTGAGGCCAAGCTAATTGATTAATATTCATGCTTGTCCTCTAGTCCTCTCTTGTAAAATCAATGACAATGGTTCTGTTATGGCCATAGGCAGCTGCACTGGCAATGGATGAGTCAATTTTAGATGCAGATCAGGTGGAGAATCTGATAAAATTTTGTCCTACGAAAGAAGAGATGGATCTTCTTAAGGTAAAGTTTACTGATCTGAAGATCTTATCCGTCCTGACTTTGATTTCTCGTTCATATCTTCTCCTCTACTCCTTTCAGTCTCCTCCCTCTCTCAGTTGATAACTCTGAAAAGTATTATATATTCTTACTTTTAAATGATTGTTTACTAATACAACTACTCAGGGTTACACTGGTGACAAGGAGCTTCTGGGAAAGTGTGAACAGGTTAGCCCATCAGTTTTATAGTTCCTATCTAATCACTGCATGATGATGATCTTTGTTTTATGTCATATTTTATAAATGCCTATCGTTTTAAAGTTTTCATCTCTCTTTACTATGATATGTTGTCATGGGTTCTTTATGAAGTTGGGATTGTTTCAGGAAACATCCAACCATATATTTTGGAACTGAATTTGGTATAAAGAGACCTTTCATAAACTAAGCCTCTATTTATTCATGATTTTGGGAGAAAGGTTGGCGAACAAGGCTCAAGTAAGAATTTTCCTGTGTCCACTAAGGGGATTGAATATGGTTACATATTTTACCTATTTGGGTTACATATTTTACCTATTTGGTCTGGTGACCGAAGTTTCAATTTTTCCGAGATTACTTCTCATTAATGAACTAAAACATAATAAATTTTGTTGGAAGTAAACAAAGGAGTTTTCTCCATTTTGATGCTGAAATCTCCATTGTGAGTGTCAACCTGTCTGATGAAAGAATCATTTACCAAATTCAGTTTGAAACAGATGTCATACAAAGCTTATAACATGGATGAAACAAGAGCTCCTTATGAATTCCAATATTCTGATAGAAAAATTAAGGGCCCTATCCTGTCAAAGTCTAGTATGCATCCGTGCATCCTAACGACCATTATTTGGTCCTAGCTATTTCCTCTCAACGTCTGCTGCTGGTCTCTATCCTACTGCCGCATTTAAAAGTTTTTACCAACTTCTGTAAAAGCTTTCGGATATGTGACAGTAGTAGATTGTCTATGAGCGTCATAGTGAGAGGGAGGAAAGAAAAGTGTGTCAGTGTTGATAGGGAGTGCAGAAAATATAAGAGGAGGTGGAAAGCAGAGAGCTAATGAGCATGTTGCATGAATTGGTATTTCGATAATAATAATAGAAAGAACTAAGGAAAAAAAGAACAAAAAAAGACAGAAAACAGGTTCTTTGATCTAGAAAATATTTGAACAACTTTGGCAACTGGTAGAATAGAAAGGAGGCCTACACAAATTTGAGGGAACAGAAGAAAGAAGAATGGAGTTGCTTTGACATAGTTTAGAACCTGCACCTCTGGTATACTGACATCCATTGACCATTGTGCCACCTTAGTATAATTGGAAGTTGTTCTTTTCCCTTGGCTAGTGAGAATATCTTAACCAGCACAGAAAGCAATGAAAATTAACAATATTAAATAATAAAGTTTGTGAAGTCTAAACTGACGAGATCTCATTGACCAAATTTTAATTGCTCAGGCAGTATATGTAGTTCTGACTAAATGATGAACTTATTGAGTTCTAAAAAAATCATTAACAACGGTAGTGGCCTTCCCCTGGTGAAAAAAGATTAATTATTTTGAATTTCAATGTTTTAGAGATAACTGAGTTGAGAGGCCATGGCAGGTGACAGATATATTATGATGACTTCACCAATGTTAACACCTTCTTATGATTGAATGATTAGAGTGGTCAAAGTCCAATTTATGATGTACTCCCTTATTCCATTATTACGTTTGGGAAATTCTTGTAAGAATTGTTTCTTTTCCCTGCCATTGGAGGTCTTACAGTTTCAAGATTCGAGGAATAGCTGATACTTGCTTTCATTTTACAGTACCTTCTAGCTTAGATCCCATGCTTCTCCGGTGTTCCTGATTTTACCTTTGACTGTCAGTTCTTTTTGGAGTTGATGAAGGTGCCACGAGTAGAATCGAAATTAAGAGTGTTTCTTTTCAAGATTCAGTTCAAGGCTCAGGTTTGTGTGCATCTAGAGATCTTCTGTACTAAAGTAATTTCTGTGTCATCTAAATTTAGCTTCGTTTCAGTTGACAGACTTCAAGAAAAGCTTAACCACTGTGAACTCTGCATGCGAAGAGGTAATTTGCTAGTTCTGCATATCTCTTCTTTGTTCTTTCTTTTTATCTTATTTTTAACAAAACTCAATGTGCATGTAGCAGGTCCGAAGTTCTTTAAAATTGAAGGAGATATTGAAGAAAATTTTATTTCTTGGGAATACGTTAAATCAGGGAACTGCCAGAGGTAAGAATTCCTGTTTTTAGAATGTCTCCGTGAGCATAACTTAATCCTTTTCTTTTTACAACCATTGATGCCCATCATGTAGGTTTTCAAAACCTTCAACACTATCAAATATAAAGTAATGGGGAAACTTTTATTCTAAATACAATAATGGATTTTTTTTTGAATGTTGCAACTGGGACTTAATGCTCTTTGGTTTTGGGGAAAATTCAAAGCAATAATTGCTTGTTGCTATAATGGGAAATAATTTTTTGATTAATTCAGGGGGAGTTTGGTTTCAAATTTTTATATCATTTTCTACCTAAATAAGTAGCATAAGCATTGACCCTAAGTATGTTGTTTGGTAATCAAATATTAGTTGAGGTGGCAATATGAATCCTCTATATCCATTCTTCTCCATTAGAGTCCATTTAGTTTCACGATCAGAGTGCAAGCCAAGAAAGTTAAGCCACATAACTCATTAATTTGATATCCTTTGCAGATTTTTGGAAAGATGAATTAATATTCAGGACGCTAACTCATAGTTTTGCTCCAAAGTTAGTCAATTTTGCCATTTTGGGATCTGGAAAGCTTAGTGTAGATTCTAATTATGGAAATATAATCAGTGTTTTATGAGTATAAAGACGAGTATGATTATAATTACTACTGTTTCTTGCACTAAGAACATTATGTTTTATTTATGTGGCTGAATTAGTTTGATGGAACATAAGACCTGATTTCATGTTGAAGTTTGGGTCAACAAAATTTCAAGATTAAATTCCATGTAATTCTTTACTCCAGGTTCTGCCATTGGATTTAAGTTGGACAGTCTTTTGAAGCTCGCTGATACACGTGCTACTAACAACAAGATGACACTCATGCATTATCTTTGCCAGGTACTGTCCGTTTCATCTTTTGCTGTTTCCAGAAAGGTTCTTGTGTTCACATGATTCCCCTCTGTTTAATTAATTATTTTTTGAGACGGTAGAACAATTTTATGATGGGGGAGAAAACTCTCGCATGCACGTGGCATACCAAAAAGCAAAGAATCTACAATAAAATATGATTCTCTACCAAGATACCTCAATCTTCTATACAAACTGGAATCTCATGGATGCACGAAAAGGAAATTCAATTGATAAAGTGAAATTGCTGTTGCACAATAAATGAATCAGCTGGTCAAGTTAGCTAGTTTTGCCTTATGAGTAGTTAGTTATGCTGTTGGATTAGTTAGAAGCAGTTAGCAAGATAAGATTCTTTCTCATTTCTATATAAGGCATTGTATCATTATAGATTGAATCATCAATTGAATATACAAGTACACTTTCCGATGGAATTCTATTCTTCATCTTCTATCTTTTCATCCATCATAGCTGAATAACTCGAGCTTCTCCGCTAAGCTCTGTCCAGCTGCTAAAACCTCGGATTCCTTTGAGAATCCCTGTATTTTGGCAAACAATTACGGATTTTTTTCTGTCCATGAGTTTATTATGGATGAAACTTCACTATAAAAAGGCCACTACACTCCTTCCACCTCCCAGAATCCTAGTTGTCATGCTATATTTGTTTATAGAACAATTCAACCATATTTTGGAAGGTTCCCTCTAAACCTTCGGTCCTTTAGTCCAGTGAGACTCCCGTTCGTGTAACTTCTGAACCTGTTGGACTGTCGTCTCTTTTTTGCTGGAAATGCTATAATTTTTAGGCATTGTGAATCTCAATGCATTATCTCCACACCACTTGTGCCCCCAAAAATTAACCCTTCCCCTTCCCCTGCCATGTAAGTGACTATTACTGAATTTTTCCCCAATCCTTCAAAATGTTCCTCGCAGCCAAAGAGGAGTGTATGTTTATCTTGTCCTCCATTCTCCTTTCACAAACCCATATTTTCCCTCTGTCATCCCCATCTGTAGAGTCTTCTCTCTATCTCGACTTCAGCCATTTCCCTAACAAGGCCTTATTAACAACCCGGACATTTTTCACCCCAAGGCTGGACGAACTCTTTGCATCATTATAGTCTCCCAACGAATCAAGTTAAACTTCCTAGCATCATTTTCTGAGAACCAAAAAGTTCCCTTAAAGTCATTCCAATTTACCTGTAATGCTGGTTGGTGCTTGTAACAAAGACATAAAGTATGTGAAAATTCTTGATAGTATGCTCTTCATTAGTACTTCATTTCCTCATTTTGACAAATACCTTGTCTTCCATCCTGAGAGCCTCTTTTCTACTTTTTTTTTTATCACTGGATTCCGTGTCGCTTGATCCTTGTTGGAACATCTAGGGCAAACCGATGTAGCTGCTGGGAAGAGCTCCAAACCCAGCAATTAAACACTTGTAATAAACTGCCGATGTTCTCAACTTCACCCACTAGGATGATCCCACACTTTCTAAAGTTGATCTTGAGAGATGACGCCACCTAAGCTACCACCTGTTATTGCTTTATCCATCATTTTTCTCAATGCTTCCATTTCCAAGATGAAAAACATAGGAGATAAAAAGGCATTATTAACTGATTATACTATGTGAGGTTGTCATGTTAACATTATCTCTCTTTTCTCAGGTTCTTGCTTCCAAGACACCAGATCTTTTAGACTTCCATGAAAGTCTTGTAAGCATGGAAGCTGCATCAAAGGTTATCTATCTACCTATCTCTTTCTGCTGATACTTCTTTAATTTATCCAGATTAATTAGAAATTAGTTTATCCTTGCAGATTCAATTGAAGTCTTTGGCAGAAGAAATGCAAGCAATCATCAAGGGGCTGGAAAAAGTTAAGAAGGAACTAGAGTCATCTGCGAATGATGGCCCGGTGTCTGAAATCTTTTGCAAGGTAAGACAGTGCTTGTAAATCTTTCATAAACGATGTCTCAATTTTATCTGTTCACATTTTAAAGTGCCCTACACGTTAGGAGTGTTGAAATACTGCATTTTAGGACTTCCTAGTTTTCTCCCTCTTCTTGTAGAATTGAAAATTGGATCAAAAAGTCCTTTTTCTGTAGCAAATTTTCCTTTACCAAGAACAGCCACATTTAAGGTATTTATCTTTCATGTTTTCTTCTCCCCCCTCTCTCTCTCTCTCTCTTTAGAAGGCCCATTTTTGAACCTTAAAGCAGATCAAGCTTTGATAAACAGTTGGCACTTGAATTTTATCAAACTTTAAACAAATCAAGTCCAAATAGAGCTCAAATATATATATATATATGCTAAGCGGTCAATTTTCAATACAGGCAATCTAACTTTAAGCAAATCAAGTCGACCTCTTATGTGATATGTGAAAATTTTCATTGGTCAAAGTGAAAGTTGGTAAGTGTCACACATTGGATGAGGGATGAGTTGTTTGTCTCATTATATGGTCTTGAGCAATTCTCACCTCATGAACTAGCTTTTGGTTGAGTTAGGCCCATGGTCCATTTTCTTCACAAACGCCTTGGTCTCCCTTTAAGTGTATCGTTTTTACAATTATTTACCTATGATAGTTGATAAAATTAAACAAAGCTTTATGTCTCGATCAGTCCCTAATGGTTTGACAGCACGATGAAAGTTGTTGCTGTTAGTGAGTAATTTTTCTTATCTGTCTTCACTGACGTATCTCCCCTTTTCCCAAAAAAGAGGGTAAGAGTTTTCTGGAGAAGTAAAGCACTGCTGTTTGCATTTGGATAGGAGATAACAAAGAATTGTGATTGTCATTTTCTCCTCCTACTTGATTGATTGATAGAATAGTTTTTTAGCTTGCAGCTGCATTTTGATGGACTAGCACTATTTGGCTTTCTCATGTAGTTGTATATCTTTACCTTTTATCATTTTCTACTTTCTTTCCTTAATTCGGTAATTCATTTAACATAAGAGTTGATAGGATTCATTACCATTAGGCTATTAAGTTGCAATCATTTCTTAACTTGAAATTAGTAATCTGCGCCATCTTTTGGTCCTTATAAGTTTGATTTTCTACGTCCGGTAAACCAGACCTTAAAGGAATTCATTGGTGCATCTGAAGCAGAGGTGGGATCTCTCCGGGATTTGTATTCTGTGGCGGTAATTTCCTTTGCATTTAGTTACCTCTTTGTTGTATTATGTTACAGCATCAATTTCTATAGTGTCAATGATATGTTTTATGGTTGTACTTGATGCACAGGGCAGAAATGCAGATGCACTTGCACTATATTTTAATGAGGATCCCGCCAAATGTCCATTTGAACAAGGTAGCATTTGTACAAAATATTTTATCCCCTCATTGGCCTTCTGGTAACAAAATTGAGCTGATGAAAGTGGTCCCCTAGAGTCGTGAACTTTACATTGTTGCCTTTGATGCCCTTCAGAGTTATACTACCAAATATGAAAACATAGTAATAGGTGTATTACAGGCACGCGACTGCTAATTGTCTTGGAAATAGAAACCTTTTCATAATATACTCAGCCTGTTTCAGAGGAAGATAATGTTAGATTCAATTAAGACTATGCCAGACATGGATCTGCCAACAAGATTTCTAAGTTATCAGACTTGATAGATCTAGCATATGTCGAGAAGTTTCCTAGTAGAGGTTTACATTGTCAAGGGCTCTGCCAACCCATTCGGGGTATAGCTGTGTATGGAACTCAAACTGTCCTTTCTAGTTAAAATGAGCTAACATTAATCAAATCAGCATTTGACTAGTTTGCACCACCTGGTATTTAAGTTACATGCAAAGAATTTACTAGTGAAATTCTGAATTTATGTCGTCATTGAATTTTATTCAATCCGGTGCATCTTATTCCTTATATGCTTCATTTATGCATCGTTATTCTCATTTCTGTGCTAGTGCTTTTGAAGGTTTGACTCCTAATTGTTTGTTGTGTGGTATCTGTTTCATACTCTGCAGTCACTGCAACCCTCTTAAATTTTGTGAGGTTATTCCGGAAAGCCCATGAGGAGAACTTGAAGCAGGCTGAACAAGACAAGAAGAAAGTTCAGAAGGAAGCCGAAATGGAGAATGCAGAAAAGAAGCAACTTAAAAAAGAAGGGTGAGAAGTAAATGGGGATGATTCATGCTTCAGGGAATTTTTGGAGTCATGTGGCCTCTGTCTGTTGGTTAACTAAGGACATTGGTCTTAAGTCAAACCAGATGCCTCCAATATTGATCTATCGGCTTTGGCTTTCTCTGGGCTCAAGAAAGAACGTCGAACATTAAAGCTCGTGAACCTGGAAATAGCAGAAGTGCTTTGCAGAGGGAAACTGAAAAGGACACATTCTTGTCTGGGCTCTTGGAGTGCTTTGCAGAGAGAAGCTCAAGAAAACACACTGTCGTCTGAGCTCTTGGATGATGCAAGGAACCCGTTGGTCCAAAAATCGATCGCCTGGATTTTGTTATTGACGGGTGATCATGACTGCCGTCCGTCCTGGAGCGTGCGCTGCATGATTAACAGAGAAATGCATCTAAAGAATGTAAATTTGGGTATGCATTTGTTGAACCTACACGATGGAGTCGTTGTCGGTGCAAATGTAGTTACTCAAGTGTCGGCGTGTTCACC
>JAJOOS010004349.1:0-19545 GCA_029582725.1 Solanum chiquidenum | reverse complement strand
CTATGTGGGCACATAGTTATGGGATATGGGGATTGCTACTAGAAACCCGGACTACAAGCGTAAAAGGTTTCCATCCCATGAGACAACATACATTGGGAAACCGAACTTGCTAAACGTAAAAGCCCCTATCTCATTATCATATCCACTCGATGCTAATATTAATTCCCTTTAAAGTTCATATTAAGTCTTTACTTAAGTTCATGGTCACAATAGAATGCACTAGGCACTCAACCAACATACATCATAGTAGCTCATAGATTCATTTGGTGAGAATGTCCTGTCAACCTTAGAATCATCAACATGTGAGTAAACCTTCCACATAACATTCATAGTGTTTCATGAGAATATCTTTTCAATCAACACAATAAGCTTATCATAACATACATACATACTTCATACATAATCAAGTGTAAAGGTATAGGGAAGAAGGATCTTGCATCAATACCACAATTACACAATAGTCATAGGATCATCACTATCTAAGTGAATCACATGTTCATATACAATCTTCACCAACATGTATAAACCCTAACAAATTTCCCTTCAAGGCCATGAATCAAGATCAACCCTAACTTCTAGAATTAACACATTAGATAGAGGGATATCATGATTCAACAACTTAAACAATGTAAACATAATCAATTGTCAAGCTCTCATCATCAATCAAGCTATACATAGTTCACAATTTAGGAAGAAGGGGAAATCATGGGTACAAGGGATATTTTCATTATAAAATATCAATACTCCAACATTCAAATCATAAATCATCATAATCAACCAAAATCAACCATAATTAAACAATGGAAAACGTTTTGGAAGAAGACCCATTTTAGAGATTGAAAACCCTAGGTTTGGGGGATTTGGAATATTGAAAACATTATTTGAAGGGGCTCCTTGGGTGATATCTACCCAAGGATGAAAAGCATCCATACCTCAATTAAGAATCTCCAAGAAATTTGGGGAAGAACCTTGAGAATCTACAAACCCTAGCTCTAATGGTTTCTTCTTCTTCCTTGAGTCTAGAGAGAAATATTGAGAGAGGAGGGAGTATTTTATTTCAATTGGGTGTTTGTGAATAATGACCAAGTCTTGTGAAATTTAACTTAAAAACAATATATAAACTTCCCCTAAAAATACCCGAAACACTCCCAATTTAATTGGACTAAAAAGGAAATGACCCAAAAGACCCTTATTAATTGGACCTCGTCCAGGCCTCACGAGCCACTCCACGAGCAATGGTGAGGACCATGACCCATGGTCCCTCTCGTGGAGTTAAGGCAATAGCTTTTTTTTTGGAGCACAAGGCTCCTTTGCCTAACTCATCTTCACGAGCACCTTCATGAGCCGTGGAGTGGACTACGACCCATGGTCCTGCTCGTGAAGGGTGAGGCAGTAGCTAAGCTACTTTATGCCCCCATGCCCAAGTCTCCTTCACGAAGGGCTCCATGAGCAGTGGTCAAGACCATGAGTCGTGGTCCCTTCCGTGAAGTTGAGGCAGTGGCTTGGCCAAAGGGTGGCCAATTTCCCATGGCCAAGAAAGCTTCACGACCACCTTCACGAGTCGTGGAGTGGACCACGACTCGTGGTCCCTCTCGTGAAGGTGGGGAAGTGTGCTCCTAGCTAGGGGTTGCCTTGGCTTGGCCCTTTTTCCTTGGCGCTTGCCCCTTGGTCTTGACTCAAATAACTTCATTTCAACCTTAAATGACTTACTAAAATTCGGGGAGTCATTTTACGATTCTTAATCTTACGCTTAGGCTCTAGTTTAACCTACTAGTTTTCCAGGGTGTTACATTATCTCCCCCTTGGGAACATTCATCCTCGAATGACGATCTAGACATCTTACAAAATTAAAGACTCAAGACTAGCAGCCCAACAAGCATGAAACATAAGAATAATGCACAATGCAAAGGAGGAAACATCAGCTCCATTCTCAGTACATAACCATGCAACACAAGGAAGTAGGAACTACATCCACAACCCAATATGCACAAAACTCATCACTTTATATCAACATGGGAGGAACTACCTTCTCAAACTCAAAGCGAGCTCAACAAAACCATATGGAGCCAATATGCTCTTTCATAAAAAACATAACTAAGCATGTTCATCATAGACATAACTAAGCATGTTCAATAATCACCTCATGAGATCAAATATGCAATCATCATACTAAAATGCAAATCAACATGAGGAACATATAGATCATGAAAACTCAATTTATGCTAAACATGAGTCATCACAAGAACATGCATATCTTAAGGAAATCATAAAGAACACTTATAGCACAAATGACTTCCAAAACACCAAACTTAAGAAAAACTACTTACCTCAAGTTTGGATAGGAGTAGAAGGAAAAATATGAAGATAGCGGGACTTCATATCGGCCTCGACCTCCCACATAGCACCCTCAACTAAGTGATTCCTCCATAAAACCTTAACGGAAGCTACCTCTTTGTTTCTTAACCTCTTAACTTGCCGGTCTAGAATTTCTATCGGCATCTCTTCATAGGAAAGACTCTCATCAACTCCCAAGCCTTCTAAATGAATGATGGATACCAGATCACCAATGCACTTCTTAAGCATAGAAACATGAAATACCGTGTAAACTGGAGCCAATTCATTTGGCAAGTCTAATTCATAGGCAACTTTCCCAATACGCTTCAAAATTTAATAACGGCCCACATACCGAGGACTAAGCTTCCCATTTTTACAAAACCTCATCACACCTTTCATAGGTGAGATTTTCAAGTATACCCGATCACCAATCTCAAATTCTAGATCCCTCTTTCTAACATCGGCATATGACCTTTTCTGACTTTGGGCCGTCTTCAACCTCTCTCTGATGAGTCAAACTTTTCAATGTCCTCATAAACTAGTTCGGGACCAATTAGAGTAAATTCACCTACTTCAAACCAACTAACGGGAGATCTACACCTCCTACCATAAAGGGCTTCAAACGGATCCATGGCAATGCTTGAGTGGTAACTATTGTTGTAGGCAAACTCAATCAATGGGAGATGGTCATCCCAACTACCCTTGAAATCTATCACACATGCCCTCAACATGTCCTCTAAGGTTTCAATGGTGCGTTCCGCTTGACTATCCATTTGAGGGTGGAAAGCGGTACTAAGTTTAACATTGGTACCAAGTCCTTTTTGGAATTACTTCCAAAAATGTGAAGTAAATTGAGTACCCTGATCCAAAATGATAGATGAGGGGACCCCATGCAACTTCACTATCTCATTGATGTACAACTTGGCATAGTCTTCCGCCAAAAATAAAGTCTTGACGAGAATAAAGTGGGCGGACTTTGTCATTCTATCAACAATGACCCAAATAGAATCATGTTGCATGCCTTCAAGTACGAGGCAATCCCACAATAAAATCCATATTCATATCCTCCCACTTCCAAGTGGGAATATCTATATTTTGGGACAACCCTCTTGACCTTTGATGCTCGGCCTTAACTTGTTGGCAATTCGGACACTTGGCTATAAAACCCGCTATATCCTTATTCATACCATTCCACCAATAGACTTTCCATAGGTCACGGTACATCTTAGTGGCTCCCAGATGAATAGAATACCATTAACCATGAGCCTCTTCTAAAATTTGCTCTCTTAAGCTATCAACATTCCGAACACATAATCTACCTTGGTACCTAAGCACCCCATCTCCCCCTTGGGGGAAAGCCTCAACGAACTTGTTGAGAACCGATTCTTTCAACTCCATCAATATAGGGTCAAGGTGTTGTTTAGACTTCACATCAACCACAAAGGATGATTCGGAACTATGATGGACCATAACTCCACCCTTGGTGGAATCCACTAGCTGGACAACCAACTGGGCCAACCTATGCATATCACAAACCAATTCCTTTTTATCTTCTTCTACATGAGCCACACTACCCATTGACAATCTACTTAGGGCATCTGTAACTACATTAGCTTTGATGGGGTGGTAAAGGACACTGATGTCAAAATCCTTCAAAAGCTCTAACCACCTTATTTATCGGAGATTCAAGTCTTTTTGGCTAAACACATATTGAAGACTCTTGTGGTCGGAAAACATATCTACATGGACCCCATATAAGTAATGTCTCCATATTTTCAAAGCAAACACAACCGCCACTAATTCAAGGTCATGAGTCGGATAATTCTTCTCATGGACCTTGAGTTGCTTTAAAGCATAGGAAATCACTTTACCACGTTGCATAAGGACACATCCCAAACCCACTCAAGAAGCGTCACAATATACCACAAATCCATCGGTTCCCTCCGGTAAGGTCAACACTAGAGCAAATATAAGTCTATCTTTCAATTCTTGGAAATTTTTCTCACAAACCTCCGACCACACAAACTTAGCTTTCTTTTGAGTCAAATCCATCAACGGAGAAGCAATGGAGGAAAAACCCTCAACAAACCTCCTATAATAGCCTGCCAAACCCAAGAAACTTCTAATATCGATAGGAGATAGAGGTCTAGGCCAACTCTTGACCGCATCTGTCTTCTTAGGATCTACCTCAATCCCCATACCCGACATAATATGACCAAGGAAGGCAACCAATCTTAGCCAAAACTCATACTTGCTAAACTTTGCATACAATTGGTGATCTTTAAGGACTTGCAATACAAACCTCAAATGATCCATATGTTCACCCTCACTTCTCGAATAGATCAAAATATCATCAATTAAGATGATCACGAACGAATCAAGATATTGACTAAACACTATATTCATTAGGTCCATGAATGCCGCCGGGGGCGGCATTTGTTAACCCAAAAAAAATAACCACAAATACGTAGTGATCGTACCGGGGCCTAAAGTCCATCTTAGGAATGTCAACCCCTCTTACCCTTAGTTGATGAACTCCTTTTTTCAAGTCTCCCACAAAACCCTCTCCAAACTTGAGAGAAAAATACTAAAACTGATGTTCTAAAAGTGAAAATTAACAATAATGTTAGGACCCTTAAAAATAATAACTAAGGCTAGTATTTATAGTTTTCATATTTAGTGTTGCGGCGGACCGTTCGGCGAGGTTAGTTGCGATCGTTGAATGACTCAATGATCTGCCTTCTTTTGGTTCATCGCCTTTTATTCTTTGCCTCAGCATGTTTGTGTTCTGGACCATGGGGTGGTATGGCATTGCTTCGCGAAACTATTCGGTGAAGCGTCGACTGCTCCTTTCATCTTTTTTTTGATCCACTTCTTTCAGGGCTTCGCGTACTGGAACAAAGGGCGGAGTGCTTCCCTTCGGCAATTCGCCATGAGTGATTAGCGAAGCTCAGGCTTCAGTTTTTATGTTCTTTCCAGCCTTTTTGTTCCTTTTTGCACCTAGGTGTCGATGCTTCCGCTAAAACTTCAAATACCTGAAACTAAATAGTTTTCATCAGATATTGAGACAAGATAAGCATTTGAGGACACTATTTCTATTAAAATAAAGCCCTAAATAAGTCCAAATTGTGGACTCATCAATGGTAACCCGAACAAAGATCTATTTTGGATAAATAGTTAGCCCCTTGGAGTTGATCAAACAAATCGTCAATCCTAGGAAGAGGATACTTATCCTTTATAGTGACCTTGTTCAATTGGAGGTAATCAATACACATCCTAAGGGACTTATCTTTCTTGTTTACGAACAATACCGGAGCACCCCATGGTGATATGCTTGGTTGAATAAAACCCTTGTCTAATAAGTCCTTGAGTTGCTCCTTCAACTCTTTCAATTTGGCCGGAGCCATTCTATAAGGTGGGATAGATAAGGGTTGTGTATCCGGCAAAAGATCAATGCCAAAGTCTATTTCCCGTTCGGGAGGAATACCGGGCAAGTCATCGGGAAAGACTTCCGGAAACTCGCTCACCACGGGGATCGACTCTAAAGAAGGGACCTTGGACTCAACATCCATAACCCTAACAATATGATACATGCACCCCTTGGAGATCATTTTCCTAGCTTTTAGACATGAAACAAATTGACCTATAGGAATAGAATTCCCCCCTTTCCACTCTAAAATTGGCTCTTTTGGAAATTGAAATTTGACCACCCGGGTCCTACAATCTATTAAAGCATAACATGCATGCAACCAATCCATGCCCAAAATTACATCAAAATCAAGCATGTATAATTCTACCAAATCAACCAAATTGACTTTATGAGACAAAAAAATAGGACAACTCCTACAGACTCTTTTTGCTACTACCGAGTCACCAACTGGGGTAGACACCAAAAAAGGTTCTACTAACTCTTCAGGAAGCATTTTGAATTTCATAACCACAAAAGGTGTAACAAATGACAAGGTGGCACCAAGGTCTAATAATGCATAAACATCAATGGAAAAGACTTGCAACATACCCGTAACAAAATTAGGGGAGCTCTATTGGTCACCTCAGGATTGAAGAGCATAGAAGCGGTTCTTTTTGGGAGCATCGGAATTTGAGCCACTAGGAGGGACTTGCTTGCCCTCTCTCCCTTGAACCTTTAGCATGGGACAATCTCTCTTCATATGACCTCTCTTCCCACAACTAAAACAACCTTCCGTGCTAACTAAGCACTTGTCATCATGCTTCTTGCCACACTTTGCACAACTAGGTCTTTCAACATAAGAGCTACCACTATTACCTCCTTGTGTCTTAGGGTTAGATACCCTATCTTTGTTGACCTTTGGAGCACTAGAAGAGCCTTGATTAGAGAACCTTCTCTTAAAACTTGGTTTACCTAGAACCTCCAATCTACCCTTGGAAGAATTTCCATCATCGATCCTTGCCCTCTTCACTTCTCTATTCACTTGTTTGAGCTTTTGTTCCTCAATTTGTTCGGCATGAACCATAAGATGTGAAATATTCATACTAGGGATTAGCATTGCCAAACGATATTCATTGACTACCAAGTAGAATATCCCCTTAACAAATTTGTTCATCTTGGCCCAAGTTTGTAACGACCCGGGGTTACCCCCTAGGAGAAACATGGCATACTTGACCCCAAAAGGGTCTCATACAAGCCCTTAGCATAATCATAACATAAAACATAGAATAATTGCGGAAAATTTAAAACTTTTACAATTGAAGTCCACTTCTTTTTCATAAATGAAAATAGGAATCTAGACTTTTCTCAATCACCATGTAGTACAATACAGAGTACAAATAGGGTCAAAATCCCTTTTCATCACTAAAGTCTCAAAAGTAGAGAGTACAATAAAAGCTACAAAATGATAGCATCTTGTCCTTGAAATTGAGGACTCACCAAGCCTATGGAATAGTCAACCCAAGCTTCACTTGAAAGAAATAGTACATCTCAACGACCGGAACCTACACTCATAGAATGTAGAAAATATGGGTTAGCACAAATAATGTACTAAGTATGGAAGCCATGCACAAAAATTCTTAAAACATTCATAAAAGGGACATTTAGTTGAAATCATGCCTTTATCAAGTTTAAAAGACATAATGCACATTTATGAAGAATGAGAAGTCAATCCAACACATAAGCAACCCAAAGCCACACTAGTGCAATGCAAAGGTAAGATCCCATAACCCTACCAAATGCTAAGTATCACATTTAGGCCACGAACAACATACATATCTTAGTTTACCTTGTCCATAACCAACATACATAAGTAGGGAGTCATTCATGTTCATAGCTTGTAATAAGTAAAGTCAACCTTAACATTCATACATATCTTTCATGCATAATCCATAATTCATCATAACATAAGAGAACCTCACCATAAGCCCTCTTAAAGCCTACTTGTGCAATGCATAAGTGAAGTCCCATACCCCTGCTCATACTAAGTAGTAGTTCTTAAGAAGTCATAATTAAAGTCCATATTCTTATCATAGTTCGTATTCATATCATGTATGGAATTTTAGCCTTAACCGACATAGACCATGTGAGCTACCTGGAATCCGGTGTTCTACCCCCACACCGAAAAGAGGTGTCCTACTTGCCTAAGGTAGAACTTTCATGATAGCTTTTAGGTGGATCAAATATCTAAAGACCTATGTGGGCACATAGTTATGGGATATGGGGATTGCTACTAGAAACCCAGACTACTAGCGTAAAAGGTTTCCATCCCATGAGACAACCTACTTTGGGAAGCTGGACTTGCTAAACGTAAAATCCCCCATCTCATTTCCCCTTATCTATATGATTCCATGATATGTATGACTAGAGGTGATTCCCCTTGTCATTATGATTCATTGATATGTATAACTAAAGGTGATTTCCCTTGTCTTTATGATTCATTGATATGTATGACTAGAGGTGATATCCCTTGTCTTTATGATTCCATGATATATATGACTTGAGGTGATTACCCTTGTCCTTTATGATGAGCTAAGTATGAGATCAAAGAGATGATCAATATGCATGAAAGCCTAAAGTGGTACTTAGTATGGGTAGGATAATGGGGTCTTATCCATGCATTGCACAAAGTATGACTTGAAGCTAATTATGAGGTGTTGCTCTTATATGTTGTATGCTTGGTTTGGATTGTTGCCATAGTTGCCTTCCATGCTATGATTAACTAAAGGTGAGAGATTCCCTTATCTATGAGAAGTAAGCTAAAGGATAAGATCAAATATGATAAAGAGGTATGATGGCCTAAAAGTGATACTTAACCTAGATGGGATTATGGGGTCTCATCTATGCATTGCAAAAGTATAACTTCAAGGTTACTTATGAAGTTTCTCCTATGTTAAGAGGAATTGAGTATGGACTAAGCTTATGAATATGTGGTATTTCCTATGTTGTTGGATTATGGGTTATGTTGACTTATGGTCATGTTATGCCTATGTTGGAGATAATGCTTATGATTATGTTATTATCTCTTATGCTTATGACTTATGTCTTAGATTTTCTATCACTTTTGTTATGCTCTCATGATGTTATGCTATCTAACATATTTAGTACATTTTTGTACTAACACATACTCTTGCCTACATTATTATCAAATGTAGGGTTTGGGGACATTGAGTTTCATTATTGAGGATAGGTTTCTAGAAGTGCAAGGAGTTGAAGATTTGGTGAGTCCTCATAGCATCGAGGATAAAGCTACTACTATCTTTATGTCCTTTCTTTATGTTTTAGACTATTGTATGGGTTGCGTCCCAAAGGTTTTATTCAAAGTTGAGCTTAGATGGTTTGAGACAAAAGTGTAGTAAGACTTCCGCTTCATTTTATAAATACATTGATTGTATGAAAAATATTTTGAAATTCCACACTTTTCTAGTATCTTATGTTATGATATGCTAAGGGCTTGTATGAGACCCCTTTGGGGTCAAGTACACCATGTTACATCTAGGGTGTACCCCTGGGTCGTGATGACACCTCAACTTTTCACCTAACCTATTCTCCTCAATGATGGTCCTCAGCCCCCAGTCTTTAATTTGTTCATAGACCAGAGAGAAGGACCCTGTGCAGGTGGTGCTGGGACCACAAGCTGGTCTGGGACAGGAGGAGGAGTAGTGGCCTACAAGGATCATGCATCCTCTTGGAGCGCAGCTCAGCTCTCTAGGCCAATAGAAAATGCTCATCCTCAGTCTCAGAGATGGCAGCCTGAGGGTCCTGGTGCTCTCCCTCACTCTCAGAGGTGTTGAGGTGAGTAGCATATACTCCCTCACTATTGGAGTTGACCTCCGGTGACTCAGAACCAGGTGCCTTTCCTTTGCCTTTACCCTTACCACCTATGGTAGGAAGTTTGGTGACCTTTACTTTGGATGCAGTTGCATCCTCGTTGATAGTGATTCCATTTGCCCTATTGCGGGGCGGCATGTCTCGGCCTGCTACTTTTAGTCTAGCCATATCTGCAAAATATATCAGAAATAGTTAGAAACAGTTCAAGAAAAGTGCAGAACACAGGTTGCAGAAAGACTCACCGAATCATTTTGGCGAGCCAGAGTGGGCTCACCGAAAGGATTGGCTTTAAAATTTCCCAGAAAAATGATAGGTTGGCGATATGCAGGGCCATTCGGTGAATCAACGACATCATTCGGTGAGCACAGACTTGCCCACCGAAAGTTACAATATGTTTTAGGGGTTAGGGGCTCAGAGAGGGTGATTAAGAGAGACTTTCAGCAAGTTGACGACTGAAATCGGCGAGCTCCGACTTCCCGCCAAAAGGTACAGAACCATACTCAACCAAAACATGAAATTAAGGGTGATCTAAAGGGACTTTGGTGAACCACCGAATGGTTCGGCGATCTCGACCCAGCTCACCAAAATACCCAACGTGCCAATTTTTTGACCCCTCTTCCCAAAATCAAGCCCGCATCCCCCAAAAACAAAATCAACAATACAATTAATATATTAGGCCCAGACCCATATGACCCATGCCACCGGGGTACTCAAACTTTTCCCGGTTTGGCTAAAATTGGCCATTTGACAACTTTTGACCTTAAGAATGACGTCAAACGCTCCATCATTGGGCAAAGTATATCATTTAGCACAATCGAAGTTACTCAGACTTCACTCGACTAGACCTAACAACAAATTAACGCAACCCACAAATTTTAATCAATTTTAAGGCACAAAACTTTGGGAAATCAACAAGATAAGCATTTTAGCACAATTACGAGGCTACGACATACATAACTAGAACACAACTACAATTTCAGAGAGGCCCAACACACATCAACAAGATTTAAACAATTGCATTTGAATTTAACTGCTATTTAAGAATTCAAGGTTCGGAAAACCAACCTTTAAGCCGCAATACGAAGTTGTAAAGCTAGGCGGTAATGAAATCCAACTTTGAGCATGAGATCAATGAGTAAAACGCAATAAAAAAGCAAGAATATAAAAAATATAGTGTTCAGGTGTGATTGTATGAGGTAAAAACTAGGGAATATGAAAGATTTTGAAAGTTTAAACCTTTGGCCTTTTAAAACCGTTCAGTTCGCAGCCCTTCGGTGATAGCAGTCGTCCTCACCGAACCACTCGGTGACACAACAAACCACTCGGTGACATTCCGAACCACTTGGCGACTTGTTAAACCACTCAGCGACACGCCGAACCACTCGGCGACATGCCGAGTAGGTACTTACCTCGCCGAGTTTTATGGGACCTCCAGTTAATTTGAGGGTCCAAACGGTAGACAAAGTCGGGATTGGCAACCTATTCGGGGAGTCACCGACTCTTCCATGGGCCCACTGAGTTTTACATACTCTATCCTTGTATTTTCTTGAGTCTAATAGCAGTCCAAGTCGGACTCGTCGACCTCTTTGGCGAGTCGCCGACTAGACTCTTGGCTTGTTAACTTGCATTTTTTTAACGCATTCCACACTTTAACCTGCACAATCAACACCCATTATTCAAAATCAAAACACAAAGCAATAAAAATTTGGGTTGCCTCCCAAGAAACGCCTTTGCTAACGTCTTGGCACTACGCAAGTACCCACTCAAGCTTCGTTCTTAGGATTTGCCATAGTGCCACTAGGCAACCCTCCTTGTTGTCTCGAGTAGAGATGAGACAACATATGACCCATTTGGGTTTCCAGTAGCTTAATAGTTATGGAATAAGAAGCAGTCATCTGATTTAGCATTGAGACATTCTCTTTTATCTCTTTCAACACTCTGTCATGTCCTTCGACTTTGTGGAGAATGCGTGAGAGTATCTCTTCTATCTGTTCATCCCCATAATCATTGGACTTTCTATGCTCATGAGAAGGAAGTACCTATCTTTCTTTTTGTATAGTACTTCAAATTCAATGATCTTGTTGGCCAAGATATTCAACTGGGTTAACATTATGTCCAAATTATGGTTCCTCTCTTGCTCCATGTTGGTCTTAGTCATGCGATCGGGGAATTGGGATACTATTGTATAGGGTTGTCGTATTAGACCACCCAGAGAAAGTTTGTTAGCGACTTCTCTATTCTCAGGACCAAGACCTCTATAGAAACAGTTCAGTAGCATCTTATCTGGGATTCTATGAGTTGGGCACTCCAGTAATAGTGTCTTAAATCTTAGCCACAACTCGTGGATTGTCTCACCCTCCAAGTGCTTGAAATTTAGGATATTATCCCTAAGAATCATCATCAGTATAAAACCCAACTAAGTGAATTGGGGTCGAATCCCACAGAGAGCGGTACGTGATTGAGATTTAATGGGGAAGTATAAATGCGGTCAAATCAGTCATAAAAATAAAAAATATCAAATAAAGACATCATTCAAATCAGGGGGTGACACGAATGTCAAATAGGGGTTTTGGTTTTGATTATCAACTACAAACAACAGTCACAGATAATACAAATTAACAATAATGATACGGGTTCTTGGGATATGATCGATTATAGGCTATTATACACATATGGGTAATTGCAACTATTAGAAAATAGCTAGATATTGGTGAGTAGGCCAGGCTATAGTGGAGGTAAATTTTCTTTCGAAGAATTTACCCTGAATCATGTGATTTCTCTCAAATATCAACAAGCATGCAAAATAAGAGCATCTTATACCTTAATCCATTCACTCTCTCGAGCTGAATGTGTGTGATTGGGTTTAGGACTCACTCTTTCGAGTTGAACCCAGGTCAACCCAGTACCCAAAAACAATCAATCAATAATTTTAATTCTAAAACCTCTCTCTCGAGCAAGCTAAGAATATAAACATAGAACTGCATTTGCAACTACAATTCTTAAATTAAAATACAATTACTGATTGAACTAACTTTTAAATAGAATTTAAACTAACAATTAGCAATGCCCATAAGCTAAATCAACCCACAATCACATAATCACACCCCAAGAATTGGGGTTTTTCATAGACATCATAAAAAGGTAAAATCCGTTACCAAATTGATTACCCATCAACTGGTAAGAGTGATTTCGTCCTTACAATGCTCCAATTTGAAGATTCTCAAAGACCCACTTCCAATTTCTCAAAAGTGAATTTCTTCAATACTTCAAAGCTAAGGAAAAAACTAGAGAAAACTGTCTCTCAGATTGATAAAAATTCTAAGATAGATAAAATATTGATCAAAAGACCGTAAAATAAATGTTCAAAAATGTATTTATAGTCACTGAAAATAAGCTATGAAATCTTATTCGGCGAAGTAAGTCGGGCTCACCGAACCACTCGGCGAGCCGCCCTTTGGTCTCTTGTATATCCCTTTCACCTTGGCATTCAACATCCTCAAGGTTTGTAACTTTGGGCGATCTATCTTGGCTTCGCGGAATCACTTGGTTATCCACCGACTGCTCCTTTTCATTTCTAACTTTGTTCTTTCCTTCAGGGTTTGGCACACTGGAACTTTAGGCGGTCTGATGAGCCACTCGACGACACACTGAGTGATCTTGGCGATCCTCACGCTCGCCCATCTTCATTTCTTTAGCTTGTTTTTTTTTTTCATGTGAGTGTCCTTGCTTTGTTACTTAATCCATATACCTAAAAATCAAGGGTTTTACATCAGTTAGTGGCACAAATTAAGCATTTGAAGACACTAAATCTATATAAACAAAGCCCTAAATGTGTCCAAATCTTCGACTCATAAGGTTACAAGAATTTACTCAACTGATTCACAACGAAAAATCTCTTTAAAATTGCCTCCAAAGATTTTCCAAAATTCAACATGGGAAAAAATGGGGAAAACCCCAAATTGCTGGTCAAAATCCTCTCAAGTCTCGCTTTCGCAAACCTATGGTCGCTTATGCGATCATCGCAATTGCGACCCATGGTTCACTTAAGCAAATCATGCAAAAATTGTGCCTCTCGCTTTCATGAGTCGGCCTTTCTAACAAGAAGGTTGAAAAAGTAAGTAGGCTTTCGTGAACTCAATGGTCAGACCACCTAACCCCTCACGAACGTGAGCTTGATCTGGCTGATGTGAAGGTTGCAAGTGGAACAACCGTTTATGAAAGTGAGGCATTGTAAAATCCAACAAAACACAGTCAACTCAAAAATATTTGAAAGGACTCTCGAAATTCATTCAGAATCCTAAACACACAGAACTAATATGCAACCTGACAAAAATTGACGTTCTGGACTCAATGGTACCATCGAAACATTAATCTAAGGTCTTCTTAACTTAACATTCGTGAAAGTCTAAAACAACCAACATAATGCTTAAAAAGGCAAAATCAAGGTTGGCACCTCTGAAAATTCAATCAAGACCTCCTCTAAGCCTAAACTGATCCTCCGAATCCAAAGGAACTGGTGGAAATTGATTTAAGTATCCGAACCCAAAATGTTGACCAAAGTCAACAAAAGGCTAAATTTTCATAAATTTCCAACTTAAGACCTCGATTTCACAAAAAGACTCTGAATCTGTCTATGAAAACTCTCTTAGACCTCAACCTCATCACACCCTTCATGGGTGACACTTACATCCAAACATGATAACCCTCCATAAACACGAAGGCTCAAACTCTCCAATATGCATAACTATTTTATCAACTCTGCTTGTCAGCAGTCTACCTTGAATCATACGGACCTGCTTCATGGAATATCTAAAGAGTCCATTTAGCCTAATCAAATGAACCGATCGAAGATCCGCACTGTCTGCCATACAATGCCTCAAATGGGGCTATCTGAATAGTGGAGTGATAGATTTTGTTGTCGGCAAACTTTCCTAAGGGAAAGTGTTAACCCATTGAGAACCAACATCAATATCGTATGCTCAAAGAATATCCTCTAATACCTGAATCGTCTACTAAGACTAACCATCCGTTTAAGGGTGAAAATTGTACTCATATCTAATAAAGTACACAAACCATAATGCAAATCCCTTCAAAAGTGAGATGTGAAGAACGCTCCTCGATTAGAAATAATAAATATAATGAAGTCGAACTATCTAATTGATGTAAAGTTTGCTTAACTTCTCCACCGTATACTTCACTCGAACTTGAATGAAATGGTCAGCCTATCGACAACCACCCAAATAGAGTCATAACCACCTACGGTGGTAGTTAGACCCATAATAAAGTCCATAGTGACCCTTTCCCAATTTCAAGTAGGAATAGGCGTCCTCTGAGATACACCTTTTGGTCGCTAGTGATCACACTTGCTTTGTTGGCAAGTCAAGCATCTAGAAAAAATATGTAATATGCCACTTTTTGCCACACCACCAGTAATGCTCACTCATATTGTAATATTTCTTCACCGCTCCCGAATGAATGGAATATCGAGAACAATGAGCCTCCTCAAGAATCAATCTAATCAACTCTCCCACCTTGGCAACACAAATCATGCCTCCAGTCCTCAAGACATCATAATAATCAATGACAACCTCCTTGGCTCCCCCTCTCAATACTCTGTCTCGAATGAGACACAACTTCTCAACATCAAAATAGTGCTCACGGATCTTATTAACTAAGGAAGACCATGCCTATATGAAAGATATCAAACCAACCTTCTCCTTAGAAATCTGCAACCGAACAAGCCTGTTGGCTAATCTCTAAACATCTCTAGCCAGTTGTTTCTCCTCCACATTGCTAGTGGCAAGACTCCCTATACGAGAAGTCTTCCTACTGAAAGCATCGGCCATCACATTGGCCCAGTTTGGATGATACAAGATGGTGATATCATAGTCCTTCAATAACTCAAGCCATCTGTGCTGCCTCATGTTCAAATCTCTCTGACTAAAACTGTACTAAAGACTTCGATGAACGTAAAGCCTTAAAATGTAACCCATACAGATAATGAGGCATAACTTAAGCATAAGGACTATGGCCACCAACTCCAAATCATAAGTAGGGTAGTTATTCTCATGGGTCTTTAACTGTCTAGAATAATAGGAGATCACCTTCCCCTTATGCATCACAACACCACCCAACTTGACTCCAAAAGCATCATAATGTACGGTAAATTCCACACCCTTCTTGGGTAGAGTCAAAATAGGATCTAAAGTCAACAATGTCTTGAGCTTTTGAAAGTTCTCCTCACTCTCGTTAGGACACTGAAAGCTCACACTCTATCGAGTTAATTTGGTTTAATGGGATGCAATAATGGAGAAGCTCTGAAAAAACATCTATAATAACCTGCTAGCCCCACAAAACACTAAATCTAGGTAACTGAAGTAGGCCTCGTCCAGCCTTTGACTGCCTCAATCTTGGTTGGATTCACTTGAATACCCTATTTGGACACCATGTGTCCCATAAAATGCAATAGAATTTAGCCAAAACTCATACTTCGAGAACTTATTGTACAACTCTTCTTCCCTCATTCTCTGGAGAACAATCCTCAAATGTCAATCATGGTCCTTCTCAATCTTTGAGTACACCAAGATGTCATCAATGAAAACTATACGAAAGGAATCCAAATACTATTAAAACACCCCATTCATTAACTCCATGAATGTTACGTGGGCATTTGACAAACCAAAAGACATCACAAGAAACTCATAGTGACGATAAAGAGTCCTGAAAGTTATCCTAGAGATGTATGATTTCCTAATCTTCAACTGATGATAGTTAGACTGCAAATAAATCGTAGAAAACAATGATTCTCCCTAAAGCTAACCAAATAAGTCATAAATAAAAAGAAGTTGATACTTTTTTCTTCATTGTCACTTTGTTCAACTACCTATATAGTCAATACACATCCTCATAGTTCCATCTCTCTTAATCACAAATAAGACAAGGGTACCCAATGGAGACACATTTAGGTGAACGAAACCCTTGCTCAACAAGTCCTACAACTAATCCTTCAACTCTGCTAGGGTCATGCTGAAAGGAGAAATATAAATTGGCTTGGTTCCTGACTCTAAGTCAATGGAAAAATCAATGTCCTTATCTGAAAGAACAACGTGAAGATCAGTAGGGAAAACATCTGAAATATCTTGAACCATATATACATAATTGATGGAACGGTAGTGAACACTCGTATCTCAGATAGAGGCCAAATAAGACATGTCCCCTCTATCCACCATCATATGAACACAAATAAAGGAGATAATCTTGCTAGGGTAAGAACACTATCACTCGTCCACTCAACTCTCGAGATACCCAATATTACTAAGTTCGTAGTCTTAGCATGTTATTTGAGAATAACATGATATGAAGAGAGAATATCCATAACCAAAATAATATTGAAGTCCACCCAAGTATCATACCAAACTAGAGAAACATGACAGGATCAATACACTCAATTCACCACTAAGGACTCACCCACCGGTGTAGAAATAAACATAGGCGCGAGTACTCTATCACACATCATACTAAATTGAACAACAAAATTACTAGACACATATGAGAAAGTAGACCCTGGATCAAACAATACAAACATATGTCGATGGCAAACTGGGACAATACCTATAATCATAACATCAGAAATCTTGGCCTCTAGCCTCCCTGGAAATGTATAGCACTATCCCTCTTGACAACCTCCAGTCTTAGTAGCACCCCGATTACTAACTACTGTGCTGAGCTATAACACCACTAGAAGCTTTGTTGCCTCTACCAAACATACCTCTACCTCGACCTGTAGCCGAACCATATGACCCTCCTGATTTTTTACCACTCTTGGCTACTAGAATAGATTCATGCATGGGCCAACGACAATGGAAAGAGATACTACCTCTATGGGAGCGTTTACCTTCTAATGAGGCACTAGAAAACTACATGGAAGAACGGGCCCTATTGGGGGACCTAAACTCCTCTCTAACCATCAATAACGTCTCTTAGGTTATGCTCATGATGGACTGGATAGAAGCCCTCTCTCGAGTTTCTCTGAACACATAAGATCTAATGGAAAAAGTCAGTCCCCTCATGAATCAGTGGACTATCTTCGCCTTATCCAAAATAATAGACGTCTCATGCTTGGATAAGTCACAAAAATGGACCTCAAACTCTGTGACCGACAAGCTACCTTGCTCAGTTCCTCAACTCTTAAACAACTCTCTTTTCTCACGCTCTAAGGAATGATACAATCCTGAAAAGCACCAGAAAACACACCCCACTCTACCGATAGAGATCTAACAAGCCTAAACCTCACAAAAGTGAGGCATACAAGACAACACCAAAGCATAGACAACTTAAAAGTATTCGAAAGGACTCTCAAGATTTGTAAAGAAACTTGTACACACAAACCAAATATGTGATATGACTAAACTTGACGTTTCAGAATTAATGGAACCATCGAAATACGAATTAGAGGTTGTCAAGACCCTAAACTTGAGGTCATGATAGCATGATACCCCAAAATTACATTTTCTTAAATAAGTATAAACGGTCGTTGTCAAATAAAGAACCCATATGAGGTTAGGATCGATCCCACGAGAAATATAGTCTAGACTTAGGCCAATTTATGGTTGATTGTACATTTAGTCATATTACTTCCATGAAAAGGGGGAATTCATAAACAAAATAATTGATTATTGAGTTCTAATAACATGTAGCAAATAAGCACGATTCACAATTTGTAATATCAATATGAGATTAAAACTAGGGGATGTGTGTTCCCCACAAGTTTTGAACATAATAACTCTAATAATAACACTAATAATAACAATTATTTCCTAGTGTTTAACATGCAAAGTCGGTAAGTTAGGTATATCCTAAGTGATTGGTTATCAAAATAGGGAGTGTCACCACACAACTTGGTCCATCAATGGGTGTCTACCTTACTAAACCTTACCCTTGACCCCATATTAGCCCTCGTGTATTTGGGTCAGGCTATTAAATAGTGGATTATCATACTAAATCTCCATCATTTAATCTCTTTCTCAATAATTACTTCATTGGTCGATAAAGTAGGAATGAGGCAAGTTCTAACATTGCGCATCGTTAAAAAGCATTCAAAACGAAGAGATTAACAACGCATGCATAAACCCTTAAACATGAATTACTTAATTATTAATTTTACATTGTTAATTACTCATGGTTTCCACAATCCTAGTTGTGGATTTAGTTATGCATGCTTGAGAATTGACAATTCATATTAGGGTTAATAGCATAAATCAAGAACTTACAATTAGAATAAATGGAATCCAAAATCTTGAATGGGAGAACAAATGCAAATTTCATAAACTATCAACACCCTCAACTTAAAATCATTGCTTGTCCTCAAGTGACACGATCAGGTCTAAACGACTCCTATGCAAAATTAACCCAAAAACTATTAATTTTACATTGTTAATTACTCATGGTTTCCACAATCCTAGTTGTGGATTTAGTTAAGCATGCTTGAGAATTCACAATTCATATTAGGGTTAATAGCATAAATCAAGAACTTACAATTAGAATAAATGGAATCCAAAATCTTGAATGGGAGAACAAATGCAAATTTCATAAACTATCAACACCCTCAACTTAAAATCATTGCTTGTCCTCAAGTGACACGATCAGGTCTAAACGACTCCTATGCAAAATTAACCCAAAAACTATTAATTTTACATTGTTAATTACTCATGGTTTCCACAATCCTAGTTGTGGATTTAGTTAAGCATGCTTGAGAATTCACAATTCATATTAGGGTTAATAGCATAAATCAAGAACTTACAATTAGAATAAATGGAATCCAAAATCTTGAATGGGAGAACAAATGCAAATTTCATAAACTATCAACACCCTCAACTTAAAATCATTGCTTGTCCTCAAGTGACACGATCAGGTCT
>JAJOOS010004348.1:0-35209 GCA_029582725.1 Solanum chiquidenum | reverse complement strand
CACGAGACTGACTTATGGACCGTCGATGGATCTACGGTCCGTAAGTCCCTTCCGTCAGCCAGGACTTAGAAAATATTTCAGCCTCCAGAAACCAGCTTTTCTGAAGCAAACGACGGATGTACAGTACGGACCGTAGATCGATCTACGGTCCGTCAATCCCCTCCGTAGCTCCATACTTGGAATCTTCAAAATCAAGTATTGGAACCCTCGCAGTATCCATCTACGAATCAACACTACGGTCCGTAGATACATCTACGGACCGTCAATGGGCACCGTGGTTCCACACTTGGTCAGATTTCCCTGATTTGGCTCCATGCCTTGGCTGCTGATCTACGGCCACCATCTACGAAGCGTCAATAGACCTACGGTCCGTAGATCACTCCGTAGATGCCCTTTTCTGCATCCCTTTCAGTTGTCTCTTTACTTCCGCGCCTGAACATCTTTCCTGCAAAATATGACAAAAACACATAAAAACCAATACTAAAAGGCCCTAGACACACACAACTTGTAAGTTAAATGTATTAGAAATACCGTAAACTCACGGTATATCAGGAAACTTCAAGAACACTTATCAAGAATTCGTCAAGAAATTAAATTACTTAATATTTATGGATAGATTCACAAAAGAAACTCATGATTGGCGTGCGGTGAACAAACTCAACACTATGGAAGCTTACATACCTCAAAGAATTAGGTTCTTGGCGAAATCTTGAATTTTTTAAATGAACACTTGAAACTTTGAACTTTTTCTCCTCTTGAATCTTCTCTCTAAAATCCTAAATTCTTTCGGGGATGAATTAAACTGATTCTAATCAGTTTTGACTCTTAATTGGGTGAAACTCGCGTTTAGAATAAGTGGGGGGGGGGGGTAAGGAAAAGACTAAATTACCCCTCCTATTTTCGAGTAACTTTCCTTAAATGGACAGCTTGACTTCAAAAGGGAATATCTCCCTCATATGAGCTGGAAAATTAGCAAACTCTGTGGCATTGGAAAGAGGACTGAAAGATTTTTCATTGGATATCTTATGGGTCTCCTAAGTCATCCTGTACTGAAAGTTATGGTCGTTTGAATTTGACCTAAAACTTAGAAGAACCTAGAAATGATTTGAATGAATTCTCTTTAATTATTTTTGGAACTCAAGGTGCTATATCTAGTGAACTGGCCTTAATACTTAAGAAATTTTAAATTTCTTGGTAAATCCTACTTAAGAAATTTTAGTTAAAAAAATTTCTGGGATGTTACAGTTGTATGTTCCCAGATTATGTATATATGAATGTTTATTGCTTGTAGTGTCGAATTGTTCAATGTATGCTAGCAAGCAAATGAAATTAACTTGTTATTGTAATTTGTGAGTTTAAGTGGCCTTGTTCATTGTACTATTTGATTATGCATGCTTGTTGTGTTATGTGATTATACATTCTTGTTATGCTTGCTGGTTGGTTCAGGTACCACGCCGGTAGAAGATATTGTTAATTGTCTTGGATACCTTGTCTGATATGATTATTTATGGTTGGTTCGGATACTACGACTTGTATGATACTAGAGTTGGGTTTAAGTTTTAATTTGTGAGAGGACCAAGTATGAGATTGAGGTTCCATGGGAGGATTGATAGTTGTATTATGATCATGTGGGACATGTTTATCCATTGGTTTGTTCTTGTATTGTTATTTCATGTCATATGATTGATAGTCTAAGTGTGATTGGCAATTGTTTCTATAGAGTGTATTGCTTGTGATTATGATTTGGTAGTTAACTGCTATACACATATGTTAGACCGGACGCGTGATCCTACATGTACATGGTGGTTGTGTACTGATATTGCACTTGTTTGTTTTATTGTTGAGTGCATCAAATCTTCTAGCAGTTAATCCGAGACCTCAGTTGAGAGACATCTGATTTCGAGTCGAAGGGTGAGCTTTGTCTTTCAGGCTCTGATGAATTTATCTGCATTTCCTTGTCCATTTGTTCGGACATGGACTATTGACTTTAATTATGTTTATCTTTAGTGGTGTATCTCAGTTGGATTGTTTTAGAGTTTTTTTATGGTGACTTTAAGTTCTTAGGGGTATTTCCGCATTGGTTGTTTTTAGACGATTGAGTTGAGTTTATGGGGACTCAATTCATTTATGTCTAAACTTTTCTCTTATTTTATATAATATACTTGGTTTTGATTAAATGGTGTTGGGTTGGTTTCAGGTTTAGCTGGTTCTCCCACCAATTTGTTTAGTGTTAGTTCCACTTATAATAGTTGGGGTTGTGACAAATAATAATAATTTAGAAAAAAATTATATTATAGTTTAGATATATAAATAAAAGAAATTAATTTTAAAAATATTTATTTAACAAAATAGTTATCAAAATGAGATATAAGTCGGTCAAAATTGAGTGTCAACAATATGGATTACATAAATCTATTTTTTATTTAAACTCTAAATATAGGTGCAAAAACTAATTAATATTCTTTTCCAACTTTCAAAGAATAGTTGACTAGTTGCATTGAATTTTTTATTTACCCACTTCTTTTAGATTTAAAATTTAATGATTGAATTCACTTGGCAAGTTGGTATACCACTTATGTCTTATAAATATGAAGATTTCTACTTTGAATCAATATACAAAAATAAAAAGATCGTCATTGAAATTTGAGATATAGTGACTTTGTATAAAAGATGAAGAAAGAATCAACCATTGTATTCTCTCTTCTTTGGGTGTTCATTTTTCTCGGTAAAGTTCTTCTCCTTTTCCCCTCCTCTTCTCTCTCCTTCTCCCTCTCTCTCTATCCCTCTCATTATCTCTTCTTATATGGTATGTGAATAAATTTTCTTCTTTATACACACACAAATATATATATGTATATATATATATATATATATATATAAAGGTTAACATTTGGGATCTGTATTAGATTTTTTATATGTTTACCTATCTACCCATATTATTATCGTCTGTTTCAAATATATTTTCTCTCAATAACAGTTTTTTTATCATAGAAGAATGAGTCTGCTTTGATTGATTTGGTGGAACCCAAGTAAGAGTATTTTTGGATATTTATTAATTATCTAAGGGTATATTTAGATCTATTTAATTCCTCAATAGGGTATGCATCAAATTATTACAGAGAATACATAAATAATAATTTGATAGTTTAAGGTGAACTTAGATATTTTAATTGACTATATGGCTTCACTGAGGCAATTATCATTGCCAAACATAGTATAATCATACACATATTATGAAATATTTTAAAACTTCTTTTTCGTTAAACTTAGTTTCTAACCAAATTCTAAAGTACAAAACATAATATAGGAAATATCTATTTCTTCATTTGCTATTCATTTGAAGTTTGCAAAAATAAACTATGATCAAGAGATCATATCGATATTAATTGATTTTCCTTCATTATTAAAATAGTGGAAGCAACTTGAAGAAATTATATATGTTTGATTTATATGTATTGTCAATGAATTTAATTGAAGTAATGATATTAACATTTATTTTTATTTTTGATATAGGTTCACAATCATGTATAGTATTTGGAAAAGATAAAAAATGTCAAATAGCACAAGATTGTGCTCCTTCTTGTCAACTTGGAATTCTGACTTGTTCTGACGGAATTTGTGGATGTATTGAGGGAATAAGAAGGAATGTTTCTTTTAAGAAAGACAATATTTATTTGGGTAAATGTTCTTGTGGATGTAAACCACATTGTGTCCTAGGATTTTGCACATGTCCTTGTTGTTGAAAGCAAAAATTAAGACTGTGCCAACGGTATGAACTTATCCCAATATCCCCTAAAGTCAATCACACATGCCCTCAACATGTCCTCTAAAATTTGAATAGATCTCTCTGACTGCCTATCTGTCTACGGCTGGAAGGCTGTGCTAAAGGAGAATTGAGTACCCAACTCCTCATGTAATTTTCCCTAAAACTTCGATGTGAACTGCATACCATGGTCTAAAATGATAGAAAAGGGCACTCCGTGCAACCTCACTATCTCATTCACATACATCTTAGCCAATTGCTGCACATTATAGTCTAGTCTGACTGGAATGAAGTTGGCTGACTTAGTCAACCTGTCAACCACTACCCATATAGAATCAAACTTCCCCAAGGTCTTGGGGAGACCAACCACGAAATCCATAGCTATCCTTTCCCACTTCCATTCCAGAATTGGCATTCTCTGAAGCAAACCTGTATGCCTTTGATGTTCATATTTTATTTCTTGGCAGTTTTGGCAATTAGCCACAAACTCCTCTATATCTTTCTTCATGCCAGACCACCAATAAAGTCGCTTCAAATATCGGTACATCTTGGTCACACCCGGATGAATGGAATACCTTGAACCATGGGATTCTGTCAACAATTTCTGGATCAAGTCATCCACTCGAGGAACACAAATTCTTCCTTTAAAACTAAGCACACCCCCCGCATTAAGAACCATAGCTTCTGCCTTACTAACCACTGTCTTCTTTCTAAGCTCATTCAAATTCTCATCCTTAAACTGTTTGGCCTTGATCTCCTCAATGAAGATGGTCCTAACCTTACTGCTAGCTAACACCCCACTTTTTTCTGTGATTCCCAACTACATGAATTTAGACTCCAAATGTTGAATTTCTTTATCCAAAGGTCACTTGGTCACACCCAAGCAAGCTAGACTACCTATACTCACCACCTTTCAACTTAATGCGTCTGCCACCACGTTAGCCTTACCCAGATTGTACTGGATGGTCACATCATAATCGTTGAGTAACTCCATCCACTTTCGCTGTCTCAAATTTAAATCCTTTTGAGTGAATACATGTTATAGGCTACGGTGATCAGTAAATACCTCACACTTGACATCATAAAGATAATTCTGCCAGATCTTGAGAGCAAACACTACCGTGACCAACTCCAAATCATGTGTTGGGTAATTTCGTTCATGAACTTTCAACTGTCGCGATGAATAAACTATGACATTCTTCTCCTGCATCAACACCCCACCAGAACTTGAATGTGAAGAGTCACAATAAACAATAAAATCTTTACATTCAACCGGTAGTGCTAGAATATGTGTTGTGGTGAGAAAAGTCTTGAGCTTCTGAAAGCTCTCTTCACATTTTCCAGTCCATTCGAAAGGTACCTCATTTTTGTTCAACCTTATCAGATGGGTGGCAATAGAAGTGAGGTTTTTCACAAACCATCGATAGTATCTAGCGAGCCCCATAAAACTCCTAATTTTAGTTATCGAGCTAGGACGAACCCAATTCCTGACTGCTTCAATCTTTGGGTATATGCCACTATCCCTTCCCTTGACACTACATTCCCCAAAAACGCAACCAAAAATCACACTTAGAAATTTAGCATACAACTTTGGTCTCCCAAGAACACCTAGAACTATACCGAGATATTTGGCATGCTATTCCTTACTCTTTGAATAAACTAGAATGTCATCGATAAAAACAATAACAAATGAATCCAAAATTTGTTTGAACACACCATTGATCAAACTCATGAAAGTTGCAGGAGCATTTGTCAACCCAAACGACATAACTAGAAACTCATAGTGCCCATAGCGGGTCCTAAATGCCATTTTTGGTATATCCTCAGGCCTAATCTTTAACTGATTGTAACCTGACCTTAGATTAATCTTAGAGAAAATGGATACCCACTACAACTGGTCAAAAAGGTCATCTATTCGAGGCAGTGGATACTTGTTCCGAATGGTGACCCTATTCAATTGGCGATAGTCTATGCACATTCTCATACTACCATCCTTTTTCTTAAAAAACAAGACAACAACATTCCATGAGCACTAGGACGAATGAAACCTTTATCAAGAAGTTCCTGAATTTGGACTTTAAGCTCTCTTAACTCCGTTGGAGCCATGCGATAAGGATGAATAGAAATGGGGCGAGTAACATGTTCCAAGTTAATACATAAATCTATATCTCTATCAAGAGGCATACGAGGAAAATCAGTAAGAAACACTTCTCTAAATTTTGATACCACAGGAATAGACTCAATAGAGGGAGACTCAACCTCAACATCTCGAATATGAGCCAAAAACACCAAACAACTCTGCCCCACCAGTTTTCTAGCCCGAATCAATGATATGATCTTAGTTGGCTTAGGCTTGTACACCCTTTCTGTCACGCCCCAAGCCTACACCTTGGGCGGGACTGGCACTCGAGAACCATTGCTGGCCCTAAGTGAACCCTTGGCCTGACTTACTTAACTCAGCGGAAGACAATATTCATACTTATAATGATCAATAACACTTAACTGAACTGAATAATAAAATAACTAAGAATGTTTAAAGGCTAAACATTTAACTTGTCCAAAAGTGGCAACCCAAGTCTTACCAATAATAAATGATAATGAAAAGACTCAAAGGACTAAGATATAACTGTCTATGAAGCCTCTAAAACAATTGAGATGGATGTTGGGAAAACCCTACAACATCCTAATGAACTAACTAGAAAGTAATGAGAATAGATCCTCCAAAATGCAAGGATGCTCACCAACTGACTCTGAACTGATCACTGGATCAACGGTGCGCTAGAATGCCGATCTTAGTTACCTGTGTCTGTATCATAACACGATGCAGGTCAACTGGCATCAGTACATTGAATGTATGAGTATGCGAGTTAGATTACTAAACATAACATAGGCTGGAAAAGAATCTGAAAGGAACTGTAGAACTTACCTGGCTCAACTCAACTCAACATAACTGAACTCATTTTGAATATAAAGCAGTTTAAACCAAGTGCAATATAAAGAAAAGTTGTTTAAAACATGATGTCAACTCTGTGTGTATGTAAAGATACAAATAACTCTGAGATGTATGAAAAAATACAAATAAACTGATGTATTTAAAAATACAAAGTACTGTTGTGAGAGTTTCTCTAACCGGAAACCATCGCATAAGAGCTCTTGTGATGATGCAATGATCTCCCTCACGGTGCCAGCGCATCCTATACCCGTGCTACTGGTATAGGACATGAACTACTAAGTGGATCCACTAGTCTATGCGAAAATGATTCATCTGAAAAGTATGACCCTTTTCTGCCCATGATGGCTACATGGTTTATGGGGGCTGTGACTTGTCTGAACTCTCCCCCATATCGGTGGTTAATACTACTCCCGAAATATACTTTTTTCTGTGATTTGAGATTAGTTCTAAGAACCTTAGCTCAAAGGCTATCCTGGAAATCAAAGTTTCCCCTCTTGCTTTATCTAGAAAGCGATTACTCTTTTATGAAAACTAGCCTGAAGGCTCTTTGGAAATCTCAGTTTCCGTTATTATTTAAATGTGAAAACATTTTAAATTTATTTGCAAATACTTAGTCCCCATATACTTTTGAAGAAATGAAATTCAAGTCTTTAATATTTGCTTAAATTTGTATTTAAGTCTTAAAACAAAGTTAAAATGTTTGTTAAAGACTTTTGAGAACTTTAAAAACTTTGCTTGACTTGCTTCTTAACTCGTAGACTTGACTCTTGACTTCTCTTTACTTTGATCCTAACTTTCCTTGAATTGGATTATGGATTCAAGGTTCATGATATCATGTTTATGGATGATTTCATGATGTTTAGATGTACCTTAGAGTGTTGGAATCAACTAGAAAATATAGGTACATTGCTAAGGAACAAGTACGAAAAGGTGGGAAACGAATGGGGAGAACTGGCGTCCCTGGCGCTCTGAGAGGCGCGGGGTGCCAGCCCTCAAGATTCAGGGACCAAGTTGGGGCGCTCTGTCTCGCGCATCTCCCCAGAACCCCACATTCAGGGAGTACTTTGGGGCACACTGGCTGGTGCGACGCCCCACCCCCTTCGCCAGGTGTTTGATGACTTTCTTCTCCATTTTTCAACTCTAAACCCTCTAAACTTCAATGGTTATTTCCCCAAAAACTTAGGATCATTCATGCCCTCAATATATGATAGATTCAAATCGAAATTACACCCGGAAACATGAATCAAATTGCATGAAACTTCAACAAAACAACCCACAAGAATTCAAACAAATTTCATCAAGAACTCAATGGATTTACTTTCAAATCACACATATTTCGCTGAATTGAATCATGATTGGCGCGTGGGTGAACTAACCCAATACTATGTGATCTCACATACCTTTTAGGGATCACCCCCGATGAAATCCACAAGCCTAACTCGACGATCTTGACGATTCTTGAATGTTCTTCTCTTTTCTCCTCTTCTTTTCTCTTCTCTCAAAACCCTAACTCTTTTTTCCAAAAGCGTAAACTGACTAAGTTCAGTTTAGACCCCTAATTAATTACCAAAAATGAATTAAAATTAAAGGGTAAGGAAAATACCAAAATACCCTTCAAAAATTCGGATTTGGACTTTCCTTCATCTAACAGCCGAACTTCCAAAGGGAATAACTTACTCATACAAACTCGGAATCGCGCAAACTCGACGGCGTTGGAAATATCATTCCAAGAGATTTTGAACCAAGTCTGAAAGTACACCTAAATCATCCTGACATAGGAGTTATGGCCATTTGAAGCTGACCAAAAACTCACTTTTCCTAACCTAAACAAATTTCCAGATTTTCAATTCTTTCAAAAAATGACTATTTCCAATTCTTAGCTTCTTCCTAGCTATTTCAAATTGTGAGATGTTACAATATCTCCCCCTTGGGAACATTCATCCTCGAATGAGATAACTCTTACTAGGCAAAGGGTGGTAACATCAAGTTCAAACACCCAACAAGCAAAGCAATTACAACATGCTAACTTATAATTTAAAGAGTACTAAGAAGAGAATTATTACCTTGGTCTGTATTTTATCCGGACTCAAAGAGATGTGGATATCTCTTTTTCATTTCCTGAAAGTTTTTCTCACAAGCTTCAGACCATTGAAACTTCACTATTTTCTGAGTCAACTTGGTCTAAGGAGATGAAATGGACGAGAACCCCTCTACAAACCTTCTATAATAGCCAGTCAAACCCAAGAAACTCCTAATATTAGTTGGAGATGTGGGTCTAGGCCAATTCTGCACTACCTCAATTTTCTTAGTATTAACTTTAATTCCCTCTCCAGACACAATGTGGCCTAAGAATTCCACAGACTCAAGACAAAACTCACATTTAGAGAACTTAGCATATAGTTCCTTATCTTTCAAAGTCTGAAGTACTATTCTGAGATGATTAGCATGATTGTCTTTATTCCTTGAATAGATTAGTATGTCATCAATGAAGACGATAACAAACATATCTAAATAAGGTTTGAAGACTTTATTCGTAAGGTCCATGAACGCTGCTGGTGCATTAGTCAAGCCAAAGGACATGACCAAAAACTCATAATGACCATAACGGGTCCTGAATGTTGTTTTTGGAATATCACATTCCCTTACTTTCAACTGATGGTAGCCAGATCTGAGGTCTATCATACTGAAACATGTAGCACCCTGAAGATGATAAAAAATATCATCATTTCTTGGAAGAGGGTGCTCATTCTTGATGGTAACCTTGTTCAACAAACGGTAATCTATACCCATCCCAAGGGAACTATCTCTCTTTCATACAACTAAGACTGGAGCACCCCAAGGTGAGACACTTTGTCGAATGAAACCTTTATCTAGGAGGTCTTTCAATTGCTCTTTAAGCTCTCTCAAATCTGCTGGTGCCATGCTCTATGGCGGAATAGAGATAGGATGAGTATCTGGAAAAACATCTATACCGAAGTCTATCTATCTCTCATTAGAGATTCTGGGTAGATCATTTGGAAAGACTTTTGGAAACTCTTTTACTACTGAAACTGACTGAATAGGAGGTATCTTAACACTAGAGTCATTAACTCAGACTAAGTGATAGACACACCCCTTAGAAACTAACTAGAGTCATTAACTCAGACTAAGTGATAGACACACCACTTAGAAACTAACTTTCTTTCCTTAAGGTACGAAATAAAATGACCCTTAGGCACTGGTGAACTGATTTTCAACTCTATAACTGTTTCACTAGAAACTGGAACTTGACAACTCAACATCTACAATCAATTGAGGCATAACAGGCATGAAGCCAGTCCATACCAAGAATGACATCAAACTCTACCATGTCAAACTCAACTAAGTCATCCATGGTACTCTTGTGATTAATGGAAACGGAACAATCACGATAAACTCTTTCTGCTAGAATAGAATCACCAACAGGTGTGGAAACACTCAAGGGTTCACTAAGTTGCTCAGGAATAACATCAAATTGAAGACTTGGATCATACCAATGACAACATTTGGCGAATCCTCTTTCTGTCAGCGACTAGCGATAGCATAAAGATGGTTTCCTTCTCTGCCTGCCCTAAAAGTAGCTCATCTAGATGCAACTCTATCTGGTGGAGCAACTGAAGAAGACTGGGCTTTATTGCCCTCTTTACCATTTTTCTGTCTTCTCTTAGGACACTCTCTCATAAAATGACCGTTCTGGTCACACTTGAAGCAACCAGTAGAGCTATCACGACACATCCCTGAGTAGTTTCTACCACACTTAGCACATGCATGAGTCTTAGTACCCCCTTGTGCCTTACTACCTTGCGAATGCACAGGTCTAGCTATGAAGTTATGAGAATTCTGACTATTTTACTCATATTTGTTCCTTGGTGTAGGTGCACTAGCAGATGATGGAGCAGGCCCTTTCTACTTCTGTTGGAAAGAAGACTGATTCACATTTCTCTTTTGCTGCCCGAACACATTCCCTGATGTCTTAGCTCTCTTGTTCTTAAATTCTTCTTTATCCCTCAGCTGGTCCTCCTCAACTTGTTGCACATGGATCATCAACCTTTCTATGCCCATATCATCTATTAGTATGACTGCCTTACTTTCCTTACTTGACATATGAGTCAACCCAACAACGAATAAAATCATCATGTTCCTCATGTCGTCAACCATCTCTTTGCTTCTCTTAGAACACGGTGAAAGAAAAGCCCCATGAAAGCACTCTCAAAATAGTCCATCACGAGTTAGAAAGAAACTTTTTAGAGATAACCTCTAACGCATGAAATGAATATGAAAGAAGTGAAGGAATTCCTAAATGTTGCAGCCTCCTAATTATAGATGTTGTGCACTTCACACCGATAAATAGTACTCTACAGATAAGACTTCATAGACTTTCTAGGACTATTGAACTCTGTACTATGATACCAAGTTTGTCACACCTAGAACCTACACCCTGGCGGGACTAGCACTTGAGAACCATTGTTTGCCCCAAGCGAACCCTTGGCCTAGCTTACTTAACTCAGCGGAAGACAATAATCATACCTATAATGATCAATAACACTTAACCGAACTGAATAATAAAATAACCGAGAATGTTTAAAGGTTAAATATTCAACTTGGCCAAAAGTGGCAACCCAAGTCTTAACAATAAGAAATGATAATGAAAAGACTCAAAGGACTAACATTTGACTATCTATGAAGTCTCTAAAACAATTGAGATGGATGTTGGGACAACCCCACAACATCCTAATAAACTAACTAGGAAACAATGAAAATAGATCCTCTGGAATTCAAGGAGGCTCACCGACTGACTCTGAACTGCTCACTGGATCAACAGTGCGCTGAACTGTTGATCCTAGTTACCTGCGTCTATATCATAATATGACACAGGACAACTGGCATCAGTACATTGAATGTACGGGTATGCGAGTTGGAATGCTAAACACAACATAGTCTTGAAAATTATCTGAAAGGAACTGAAGAACTTACTTGGCTCAACTCAACTCAACTCAACATAACTGAACTCATTTTAAATATAAAGCAGTTTAAACGAAGAGCAATATAAAGAAAAGCTATTTAAAACATGATGTCAACTCTGTGTGTATGTAAAGATACAAATAACTCTTAGATGTATGTAAAAATACAAATAAACTGATGTATTTAAAAATACAAAGTACTGCTGTGGGAGTTTCTCAAACCGAAATCCATCACATAAGAGCTATTGTGATGATACAACGATCTCCCTCACGGTGCCAGCGCATCCTATACCCGTGCTACATGTATAGGACATGAACTACTAAGTGGATCAACTAGTCTATGCGAAAAGGATACATCTAAAAAGTATGACACTTTTCTACCCATGATGGCTACATGGTTTATGGGGGTTGTGAGTTGTCTGAACTCTCCCCCATATCGGTGCTCAATACTACTCCCAAAATATACTAGCTCTTTATGTTTTAAAAAATATATACTTTCTGTGATTTGAGATTTGTGCTAAAAAACTTAGCTCAAAGGCTATCCTGGAAATCAAAGTTTCTCCTCTTGCTTCATCTAGAAAGCGATTACTCTTTTATGAAAACTAGCCCGAAGGCTCTTTGGAAATCTCAGTTTCCGTTCTTATTTAAATGTGGAAACATTTTAAATCTCTTTGGGAATACTTAGTCCCCATATACTTTTGAAGAAATGAACTTCAACTCTTTACTCTTTGCTTAACTTGAAATTTAAGTCTTAAAACAAAGTTAAAATGTTTGTTAAAGACTTTTGAAAACTTTGCTTGACTTGCTTCTTAATTCCTAGACTTGACTCTTGACTTCTCTTGACTTGGATCCTAACTTTCCTTGATTTGTATTATGGATTCAAGGTTCATGATCTCATGTTTATGGATGATTTTCATGATGTATAGATGTACCTTAGAGTGTTTGAATCAACTAGAAAATATAGGTACATTGCTAAGGAACAAGTACGAAAAGGTGGGAAACGAATAGGGAGAACTGGCGTCCCTTGTGGTCTGAGAGGCGCGGGGCGCCAGACCTCAAGATTCAGGGACCAAGTTGGGGCGCTCTGGCTGGCGCGTTGCCCCAGAACCCCACATTCAGGGACTGCTTTGAGGCGCACTGGCAGGCGCGACGCCCCACCGTATTCCCCAGGTGTTTGACGACTTTTCTTCTCTACTTTTCAACTCTAAATCCTCTAAACTTCAATGGTTCTTTCCCCAAAAACTTAGGATCATTCATGCCCTCAATATATGATAGATTCAAATCGAAATTACACCCGAAAACATGAATCAAATCGCAAGAAACTTCAACAAAACAACTCACAAGAATTCAAATGAATTTCATAAAGAACTCAAAGGATTTACTTTCAAATCACACATATTTCGCTGAATTGAATCATGATTGGCGCGTGGGTGAACTAACCCCACACTATGTGATCTCACATACCTTGAAGATATCACCCCCGACGAAATCCACAAACCAAACTCAAAGATCTTGACGAATCTTGAACGTTCTTCTCCTTTCTCCCCTTTTCTCCTCTTCATTTCTGTTCTCTCAAAACCCTAACTCTTTTTTCCAAAAGCGTAAACTGAATAAGTTCAGTTTAGACCCCTAAGTAATTACCAAAAACGAAATAAAATTAAAGGGTAAGGAAAAGAACAAACTACCCTTCAGAAATCCGGATTTGGACTTTCCTTAATCCAACAACCCAACTTCGAAATGGCATAACTTACTCATACGAACTCGGAATCGCGCAAACTCGGTAGCGTTGCCAAAATCATTCCAAGAGCTTTACAACCATATCTGGAAGTACACCTAACTCATCCTGAGCTAGGAGTTATGGCCGTTTGAAGTTGACCAAAAACTCACTTTTCCTAACCTAACCAAATTTCCAGATTTTCAATTCTTTCCAAAAATGACTATTTCCAATTCTTTGCTCTTTCCTAGCTATTTCAAATTGCGAGATGTTACACCTTCCCACTATAACTTTTCCTTACCTGGGATCTCCAGAGTCACAGACTTAGTATTATAGTTAAGAACAACATAATAGTGGGGCAATCAAGTCATGCCTAAGATGATATCGAAGTCAGTCATATCCAAAAGAACCAAATCATCCCAAGTCTGAAAACCCATAAACAAGATAGGACAATCATGATAGATGTGGGTGACTATGACAGACTCTCCTACTAGGGTAGATACATTGTTGGGTGCATCGAGTACATCACAAATCATATCAAAATCCGAAGCAAATCGTACTGACACATAAGAATAAGTAGAACCCAAATCAAACCACACATAAGCCATCTGATCACAGATAAGAATAGTACCTGTGATCACTGCGTCAGAAGACTCTATGTCGCTCTTAACCGGAAAGGCATAACACTGAGCCCTGTCATTTTGACAGGGGACTTCCTTGCCTGAATGCGCCGTACCTATGCCTGCATTACCATTTCCCCGACCTCTACGGCCTTGCTGATTTCCTCTTTCCCCACCTTGTGAACGTCCTCCACCATTATTACCGTTGCCCATGGGTACCACTGCTCTAGTCATCTGCTGTGCAGGGTCCAATGTGTGCGGTTAGGGAAAATCTCCCCTCATACAAGGTTCTCCATAATTATAACAAGTGCGATCAAAAGATGGTCTGCTGCTCACCGAAGTTGCGGCTCCCTGGCTATCCTGAATCAAATTATGATGTGGAGTTCCCGAGTAATTACTTGTAGAAGCGGGCACAGCGGACTGAATTGGCAGGGCTGCAAGTGTTGGCCTCCCTGAACCTCTGGAGTTGGAACCCTGAAAGTTACCTGTGCTCTTCGCTTTCTTAGCCAACGCCTTAGCCTGCCCATCACGCCTAACTCCTTTCACTTTCTTCACAAAATCTGTTACCTCATTAAAACTTTTCCCCGCAGAGGTCATGTGAATGGACAACACCTATAACTCGGAGTTCAGTCCCTTGACGAGTAAATGGATCGTCTATTCCTCATTAGTCACCAATTGCATAGCATATCTAGACAAAGCATGGAACTTAGCCTCATAAGCAGCCACACATATACCACCTTGCTCCAAAGCCATTAACTCAGGTCTGGGGCATATACCTTTCCAGAAATAGAGCATGAAACTTGGTCCAAGTGAGGGGGGGGGGGTAGAACTGACGATCTGCATTCCACATATGCTCTCCACCCCTTCTTAGCCTCACCCAGAAGCTGGAAAGTCACAAACTCTAACCCATGCTGATGTACGATACCTAACTTATGTAGCCTCTCATAACAATCCAAGATGAATTCGTATGTGTCCTCATTCTTAGAACCATGAAACACAGGTGACTTCAACAACATAAACTTAGTCAACATCTCATGCTCATTACCTGTCATTACGGGACCCAACAAAGGATGGAAAAAGGCGTAAATACCTAATTTTGCATCTCCCCTGGGACTAGTAATAATAGTGGGGCGGTTGGTTGGGGGTTGAGTAGCTTGCGCTGCTAAGAGAATTCCAGGACCAACCAATTCTTTCAAAAAAGATATGATTTATTGAGATAACACTAGGTCTAGGAGAGGAATGTTGGTATACCTAGCCAGTGCGTCCTCTTCCTGCCCAATACTCCCCTCGTCCTCAATCCCCACATTCTCTTCTAGCCCTTCATTATGTGCGGGAGGAACCTCATCTTTGGTAGCATTCTCAATTGGTGCTCCATCCCTAGTAGGTGCTACACTTTCGCCGCCTCTGCGTCTTGCTCTTTCTCTACCCCTGCCTCGACCATGACCTCTTGCTGCAAATTCCTCAACTGGCTCATTGACGGGAGCTACAGGCCTGGTGCCGTTCAATTTAGTTTTAACCATCTACGGACAGAAGAGTGAAGGAAATTAGATACCAATTTGGATCACCAGATACCAATTGGAATCAAGTTATAGCATGCAAAGAGACAAGAGAAAATAGAGAGACACATACATCTCTGTACCGTTCTGCAAGACTCTACTAGACTCATTTTGATGGATCAAGATCAATGAACCTAGGGCTCTGATACCAACTTTGTCATGATCCAGACCATGGTGATTGACACCCACACTAACCCTCCGGTGGGAGAACCATTACTACTAACCAACTAACCCCAAAACTAAACATTTAAAGATACAAAAGTATGTTTAAATGTAGAAATAAAGTGGAGTTCCCATAAACTCTGAAAGTTTAACAAAATCATTACCAAACATTACGGAAAACACCCTAGAATTTGAAAGTCAATGTACCAAAACTCTACTAACGACAAGTCTAAGAAAATGGGTACAATCCAAACTAAACATACGAGTAAATCTAACTAGAAAGTCTGAGTCCGAAAGAGTGGACTAAACAATAGAGGACCCATGGCAGCCTGAAAGAAATAGATCACACTTGAATCTGGTCTTGATCACTGATATCCTAGATGACGTATGTCCATAACCTCCTGAAGATGCCCTGTGCTCAACAAAGAAAGAGCAAGTGCAGTATCAGTACACAACCACACTGTACTGGTAGGACCACACGACTACTCCCATAAGCACAATATATGAAGATCATCACACTATAATAAGAATACATAAATGGAACATAATTCAATTATCATATAAAGAGCAATGTACAATTCCACATTCTCAATAACAATAGATTTAATAACACAATGGTCCTCTCATGGAACCCATACCCAAAATGTTAGTGTATCACAACGTGAAACCCGATTCAATGCGTGTGTCGGTACGTGACACTCGATCCAATGCATGTGTCGGTACGTTACACCCGATTCAATCAACACAACCACAAGCACAATCACATCTATAACGTACAATACTCACATCATATAGTCAAGTACAAAACTTTATGGCATGCATTGTTCAGTCATTTCATTAGGTTCGTTTCCATGTTTCACTATTCGCATAGACGTATACATATACTATGGCAATCAATTGACATACATTTTACAAATAGGAAATCAAACCATCACATACATCAAAACCAAGCTTGAATCCTCCTAAGACACTTGATTCTTCCCTTTGTGGATTCTTTCCGCTTGTTCTTGGTCTACAAACGAATAATTTAATGCAAGGATCAATAATTAAGGTCTAATTTACCAGGATTATATCAAACCCAATAACCCAAGACCAAACCCATGATCCTAAGGTGAAGCTAGGGCTTTTTACCTCCATTAACTTCATGCAAAAATCCTCCCCCAACGATAATTACCCATAAATTTTGTAGAAATGAAAAATGGATTAAGGGAGTAAAATCCTTACCTTTAGCACTAAAAGTCATGGAAAACTGTTAAGAAATCTCCTAGGGTCATTTCCCAACTCTTAAGAATGAAGTTTGTAGAAAAATAACGAAATTGGGGTTTTTCCCCGACTTAAGTCGCGACTGGCCTGCAATAGCGGACCCCATCCCGCTACAGCGGCTCCACCCTGATGGCTTGCACGGAAATAAAGAGTTGGAATTTGAGCTCCAAACTTTCATTTCATTACACACCTTCAACCCATGACATTAAAAAACTACCCATTCACGCTAAGATCAGTTTCGAGAGTTCTACTCACCTGAATTTGATTTCGTAAAGTCATACGGTTTCCATTACATCTTAGCTATCTACTCATGCGACGAAAATCATAATTAGATATATAATTCATAACCAGATTTACCTAGAGCTCACATGACTCAGATTTCGTCCAAATCGGAACTAGGATAGGAATTTCCAAGTTACTACACAAAAGTTGTTCTGGTCCAATTATTTCCCCATTGGTTTTTCCTTAACGATGGGATCAAGTATGAGGAAAAAGGGTTAGAAAATATAAGACATAAAACATATTCAATGCAATCTAACATCTTTAAAACATTCGTGAGATACTTCTAGAAGTAACCTTAGTTCATTCTTGCGGGAGATTTACCTTTAACTGACATTAAAACCATGTGAGATATTAAAATAGAATCTAGTGTCTGCCCCAAACCGAAAAGGGGTGTACTTCTTTCCAAGGTAAGACCATGAACTTCTAGCTCACGTGGATCCAAAAGCTAATGTCTATATAAGAAAATCATCCTATGGGGGCAAATAGGTATGGGATAAGGAGATTTCTACTAGAACCTCAAGCTACAAGAGAGTTTCCATCTCAATACCCTCTCTGTGATAAGCGTAAATCCCACAAAATAGTCTTTATCTTAACTTGTCTCATTATCCATTGAAAGGAACATCAAATAGCCAATCTAAGCTAATTTCATATTATCATACTTGGAAAGGTTCAATTGCATAACCAATCCAAGCTAGAGACATCGTTAGAATAGCTCCTAAATCTTGATTCAAAGTTTAGTTGAGAAATCCTTTCAACTATAAAAATACTTTATGTGAGAGACACCTTTCACAATCATGCTTTCATGTGTATTTGAGAAATCCTTTCACAACAACAACAAAAACATGGATGCTTTACTCTCAAAGCAACTTAAGTCGTTTTTCATAAAGAACGTGCATATGTTCATAAACTCATCTTTCATGATTCAAAAGCTTTATGATATGATCAATTCTAGAAAATATGGATTTCACATAAGTTCTTCGGAATTCAACTTAGAAACATGCAATTTGTTCAATTCATGTATAAAAAGACATAAAACAATCAATTGGATAAACATTGAAAGGAACACATGTCACTTTAATGAAATCCTAACTCAGTTGGGGAATCTAACTTTACAAAATTTGAAAATTTAGGAACCCTATGTTGGAAAGGACTCCATAGGTGAATACAATCATACCTTGATGCCAATAACTTGAAATCAATGGTGAAATTAGAGGCTTAACTTGAAACCCTAGCCTTCTTCTTCAAACTTTAGAGAGAGAAATATTTGAGAGGATGACTTAATTTTGTTTTACGAATTTGAGAGAATGAATTCTTTTGGGTGATTTTGGGGGTAAAAATTATTATATAGGGCCTATGATAAAAGGCAAAATGACATAGTATTGAGTTAAAATATTTATGAAAAGATCCAAAAGCCCCTAATGTAAAAGATAACAAAACGACTTCAAGAAGGCCTAAACAGACCGTGTAAGACCACCACGGCCTATTTAATGGGTCATGAAGAAACTCTGCCTGATAAGGCTTCACTATTTCAGGCATAAATTTTTACTCTAGGGTTGGAATAGGCAAACTAGGTGGCATTTGAAAGAAGACTCAATTATCTTTAATTTGATAGGTCATGGTCCACCTAATTTATGTTGTGGTGAAACATATGATCATTTAAAGTTGACCCTAAACTCTAAGTCTCATAAAGACCCTTCATGGACAACTTCACGGGTCGTTTAGACATCCGTGGTCCTTGACCTGTGACTAGGGGAGAACCCCTTCTGATTTGACCCACCTAACAACCCCTTTTTCGATCCATCAACATCACCACATGCCATCTGGGCATCCTTCAAGGTGAAGCTTGCTTGGGGAAGGTTCTGGAAGACCTCAAGAGCCCATTCATGGACCGTGGTCCCCTTCACGGACTCTTCAGGGCTCCGTGAAGGGTTCCAAGGTCCACTTTTGGGCTCTTGATCAGCCCGCTTAACCACTTTCTAGCCTTTCTCTAATCTGAGTTGTTACAAGGATGTTAGATACAAATTTAGATCACCACACTCCATTAGAATAAAGTCATAACATAAAGAATAAATAAAGAAGAGAAGTTTCCTAAAGTATTGTAGCCTCTTGAATAAAAGTACAAATATCTCTGTACCCTGAACCAACGTGAGTGGCACCCACACTAACCCACCCACTGTATTCACATCGAAACTCGAAGATCATCGCAACTTCTGGTTACTTCATCCTCATTTTGTGGTTGTTTCTAATTTTCATCATCACTTCTCAATCTTTGTTAATAGTATGAATGTGAAGTGTCATTGCCAATGGTTTTATACAAGAGGGATGAAATAGAGAGAGAAAATGGGAGAGAGATGGAGAGGGGATACATTGAAACTCATTTTAAGAGAGAGAACCTCAATTTTTGGTGGTTTTATAAGAGATAAGTTGGGATAAGAGAGAGATGAAGTAGGAGGAATGAGCATGGTAATTCATTTGCTGGAGACGGTGGCCGAGTAGAAGAGAGGGAGAGATGAGGTGGTGGTTCATTTGGAATCTTCCCCTCTGAAAAGAGATGGAGGAGAGGAGATGATATAATGATCCTTCAGGTTATTTATGTGTTATTGCCTTTTCTTCCACTGTTTAGAGCATTCTTATAGTGATACCAAGTAACTTAGGACTTATTGAGAATGATAATTTGGTCACTTGGTTGTTGTATAAATTCTATGTAAGTTTCCATCACTACACAATTTTAGGCCTACGACCAAACTAAATCTGGACAACGCTTGTAAAGTATTGCCTAAAATACTTTTGGGGACACTTTTAAAGCGTAGCCCAAGTTTTTAACTTTTAGCTTCAATAATATTAGCAACACTTCTAAAGTGTACTCTTTATTGGTAGAATCTACACTTTATAAGTATTGTTATAATTGGCAACAACTATTTATATAATTGGCCACACTTTTAAAGTGTCCTATTTTTATAATTGTAAAAACAACACATTACAAATGTGGCCTTAGTATTTTCACTAAAATATTATATTTCCTCCAACATTTTAACATTAAAACGTGTTCTCCCTCCAACTTTTAATGGAAAAAAAAAACAAAACATTAAAGGTTATTTTCAGCTAAAGAAAAAATAACCATTTCCCTAAAACTTCAGTGAAGAACGCGATTTTCAGCGGAGGAACTGAAGAAATTGGCTTTTCTCTCAAGAAGAACTGAAGAAAACGTACAATTTCCCTCACAAATTTCCGTCAAACTTCAGCTGAAGAACACGATTTTCAGCTAAAGAACTTAAGAACAATACACTTTCTCTCAAGAAGAACTTAAGAACACAATTTTCATCTCACAGATTCCTTGTTGAAGAATGAAGAGCTGAAGAACACGATTTCCTCACAGATTCCTTGTTGAAGAGCTATTCCATCAGATTTTTTTTTGAAAATTGAACAAAATGCTTCACAGATGAACTTGCCTTAAGTCTTAAAGCTTTAGGGTTGTTGGAATAGAGTTTATCAGGTAAGAAATTCTATCTTTAAAAGTCTAAATTCTAGCTTTAGGGTTCTGATATTCTTGTGTATCTTTGAAATTTCTAAATTTTAACTTAGGGTTTTGATATTATTGTGTTTTTTATACGAATTTTGTTGATTTTTAGGACTCTAGCTCGTAGTTGTATTAGGTATAAATAGGGTGATTATCTTTGACAATCTAATTTTTTTATTCTCTTGAATGTTGAATGTACCAGCTGAAGCTAAGTCTTCTTTCTCTGAAGAACTGAGCTGAAGCCAAGTTGTCTTTCTCTAAAAACTAAAGAGCTGAAGATGATGATACCTACGATTTTCTTCTCCCTAATACAAATTTCGTCAAGCGTAAGGAGCTACTCTACTAATAATCTAGTACTAAAAACAGTCTTCTTGTTAATTGACTGAATTTTTGTTTTGTGTTTAGAAGAGGAGAACAAGAAGGAATTGATTACTTTGGGGTTGTTGGAATGGAACAAGTCAAGAGTTACAATTGAAATTCCAAAGTATAGGAAGAAAGTGCCAATAATCGTGAACCCTAGGCATATTCAGCAGCCGATATAGAGGGAATTACTACTCGGAAGCATTTGAGTGAGTTAGTATCTATCGTTAATAGCTTGTTTTAACTTTCAATATAAACTCCTCTAAGCTAATTCCAAAGCACATTATAGAATGCTAGTATCAACTATGAAATACTAGAACTTCTCTATTATGCTCTCAATATGTCTCATAGTCATATTGTACTCATGTTCGAGCTTGTATGCTCTTTTAGATGTTTCAACATAATCGTTTAATGGGAAGTTGTATGAATGTATTTTCCAGAATTATGATTATTGTGTTCCTTTCTCCACATCTTTCGTCACCCCAACAAATGATTCGTTCAACACAATCCTACAATCCACTGCACAAAATCTAAGATGTTTACTTCCTTGTTTACTAAACCTCAACTTATTTTCACACCATTGGAAGAATCACATGTCCAGGCTGCTGTTATGATGGTTGTTTCTGAAGTCATTTTCTATGTGTATTTTAGTGTCATTTTCTTTATATTGTTGTTATACAGTACAAACAACTTGAGTAGAGATGAAGTAAAAGGGGGAAAAAGAATTGGATATATATGAGCTAAATAATTTAAATTTATTTTTTTAGGTTGAATTTTTTTTCTCTTTTTCTATTTTTGGCTTATTGCTGCTCTTTTATTGTATATTTAGTTGGTGATAGTTGAGGTATTTTGTTTATTACTTAAGGCTTTTCTCTCTCTTTCTCTCTTCAGGAACCTCTCAACTGTATTTTCCTCAATTTTGTCTAGTTGTTCTTCATTCAAATCATCCTTTATTTTGTTTGTTAATGTATTTCCTTTATTGATGTATCAAATTGTGAAGGTGGTTTTCTTGTTCTTCTTGGCTGTTGGTTTGATCCTGCACAACAAGATCATTATAGTTATTATGAGTAGAAATAGTAGAGTTAAGTGTCTTACCTGACTATTTCTTCCCAAAGTGTGTTGGTTCTGCCTATAGTTATCCTTCTTTCAAACTTGCCACTGCTCATCTCATATCTCATTTGCCTTCTCCTGATTTGGTTGCTGATTTGTGTGTGTAGCTGTGCCTCCAGCCGGCAATACTTGCTTGGTAGTGATAATAGGAGTCGCAAGGTCAATAGGGATATCATTTTTAGCCTGATTTTGTCTTAGTCGAGCAGAAAATGATTGGATAATAGTGTAGGGAGCTGGTTCAGGGACTATGTCCTTATTAGCCTTGTGAGTAGAGACCTGATTCATCATGTTTCTATCTTTTTGTAAAGTTGGAGTAGTTTGATCAATGTGTGTCATCTTCCCCTTTTTCCACCTTGAGAATTGGAGTTCACTGATCTGCAACTTGGTGTGAGCTTGTAATCCTGAGAACGAATGGATGGATCAAACATCAGTTTAGTTGAAAAACTTTGGTACAACTATCAAATGAAAACTTCAGACATGTTATATAGCTAGGAACACAAAGTGTTTTAGTTCGTTAGTCGTCATTATATGTCTTATAAGTTTCCCTTTCTGATATTGGCTTGCAAAAGATTTGAACCTGAGTAAATGAAACATCAGTTTAGTTGATGAACTTTTGTACAACTATCCAATTAAAACTGAAGGCATGTTATGTAGAAAAGTGATTATTTTAGTCCTAAACAGTCTTATTTTGTCTTCTTATAAAGAAAGAAACTTCCTTATTTTGTTTATCCTTATCAGCTCAATTTATATGCTTAGGTATATTCCTGTTTTTATGTTCCAAGCATATCCTATGTGCTCTTGATTAATACATATGCTTCACTAATCTGCAATCTTCTAGAATATATAGTAAAAGACATGTTTTCCACAAATTTATACAATAATAGCATGCTGCAGTTTGTATTTTTCCTTTAAAAAGAAATAAGATGCCATGCTTCCTGTATAAAGCTATTATTGCTGCAAAGTAGATAAGATTGAAACAAAAAGCATTTAAGGTACCAGAGAAACTGGAGGTGGAAATGTCAAATATAAAGAGGAAGCAACATATGAATCCATGTAATGTATATCTCGGATAACATATAAATAGACACTCAAACTTGTCCTGCTGCCTGTATAAAGCTATTATGCATCAGTAAGTATTGGTAATAATGTTTTTTGATGGTATCGTCCAACAAGATGTCTGCATTTGTTCCCATCACCCTTGAGTAAGTTCCCACATGTAATAGTTCCAACCTGAGACATCGTGATTGTCAGGGAGCGTATTCGTTGTTATGATGGTAGTTTCTGAAGTCATTTTCTATGTGTATTTTAGTGTCATATTCTTTATATTGTTGTTATACAGTATAAACAACTTGAGGAGAGATGAAGTAAAAGGGGGAAAAAGAATTGTATAAATATGAGTTAAATAATTTTTTTAAAGAACTTCACCCTCACTATACTAGACTGTTGCCCTCCATATTTAGTTGCACATCTATTTTTCCATAAATTCCAACTAATAAATATAGGTAGGGACTAAATCATGATCTTTTGAACCTCATTATTGTGCTTCATAGTCCACCAGTTCATCAAGTGATTTTTCAGAGCAATATGTCTGTGAACTTTTCAAAAAAAGGCAGCAAAGAAGCTCCGAATGTGAATTTCGAAGGGATTGTGTGTTTTACTTAATTTGGTTTCTAATATGGATGTGGATTGCAATTTGCAAACACATTATGTAACTATATTATTTTTTCTGTAGTTTCAATAAGCACATTTTAATCAAAAAAAATTTCTAAACCAAGAAATCTTCTCAACTATTTCAGGTTTTGCTGAGAGGAAATTAATATTACGCAGACACTAAAATCAAGGTATTTCTGATCTCTTAATAGTAAAATGACTATATTTCATCCTTGAAATAATGACATACATTTCTGTAGTTATTAGTATGTATATATTAGAAACAAGAATTGTAACAAGGTACTCGAAACTCGAAACTCACTATGAATCTGATCATCTCATAACATATGATTCTGATTCTGATGACACACATTTTTGTATTTAATGATTTAATGATTGTTACTGAAAGAATAAATATTAATATCTTCTTCTAGGAATTCAAATATCCCATCCAAGGATTGTATTGATTTAGCAAGGTATAGCAAAGAATATATTGCTGGTGTTGAATCATTCCTAGATTCTGCTTACTCTTATGGAGATCCTCAAGGAGAGGAAATTCAGTGTCCATGTGCAAAATGTTGTAATATTCATTGGACTCGAAGGAATGTAGTGTATGATTATCTAATATTCTATGGATTTATTAAAGGTTATACTAGATGGATCAATCACGGGGAATCGGATATCAACTTGAATGTTGACGATGATATGGATTACTCACGCGATGATATTGATGGGTTGTTGAATGATCAATTTAGAGGTGTTGCACAGGTTGAAGGAGTTTGTGATGGTCCAAATGAAGATGCCAAGAAATTCTATAACTTAATTGAAGAGGCAAGCCAAGAATTATATCCTGGTTGTACATGATTCTCTAAATTATCATTCACACTTCGTTTATATTTGTTGAGATGTCTGCATGGATTGAGCAATGAATCATTCACTTCTATTTTAGAGTTATTAAAATAGGCGATGCCCGAGTTGAAAATTCCGATGTCTTACAATAAAACCAAGTCTATGGTTAAGAATCTCGGTCTTGATTATGAGAAAATTGATGCATGTCCCAATGATTGCATGTTATTCAGGAATGATCATAAGTTCGAGGACAAACAACATGTAAGGATATTCACGCAAGAAATTTGGAAGAAAGAAAGGAGGTGACATTTGATAAAGGACAAGCAGTGGGACCAACTAATAAGATAGTGTCAGAATTAAACAACTTTATAGGAACAATTCCAAGGAATCCTAAATTCATCAGCTTGATGTACACTAGTTGGCATGCGGTGCCAAATGATACTAAAAAGCGCATGTGGGAATATATCAATGTAAGAACAATCACTTTTGAGATTGCATATTTTATTGTTTGTTTTTACTTACTGAAGCTAAATATATTTTATTTTGCATAGTCCAAATTTCTAATTTCAGTAGAAGGAAAGAAGTGGGTGATGAATGGTCTTTGTGATGCTTGGAGGCGATACAACCAAAAAATTAAAGATAATTTTTTTGATAAAAATAGTACCCTTGAGGATATGCTAGCAAAGCGTCCTGATGGCATTCCAGATAATCAATTCCGCCAGTTGATCAAGTATTGGAAACAACCAATTGTTCAAGTAAGGCTAAAATAATGCATTTCTACTCATCGACATATTTTGCATCATATATATATATTTTTTATTTATCAATTCAATTATCTCTTTTTATTTAATAATAGGCCATATGAAAGATGAATTCTCAAAGTAGGAAAAAACAAAAGTGGAAACATCGAATGGGACCTATTAATTTTGCAAGAGTATGCGTGGCATTGGTAATACTTAGCTGACATTTCTTCAAAAATATGAATTTCATATTTTGCACTTTATTAGAACATATTGATGTTATTTTTAATTTCTTTTGATCTAATCTGTAGAGTTCAGCCACAGACAACAATGAAGAACCATCAAAGCCTGAAATGTTTATTGCAATTCGTACCAAGACAAGAAAGGAAATCCAGACTGATACCCAAGTTGCAATAGTAAGTTTTTTAAAGAGGATTAGTAGTGAATTTAATTCAAACTTAAAATTTATATATTGTGGGGAGTTTGACTCCATTGAATTTTATCACGTATGTCTTCTTATTATTCTTCTTCTTGTGCAAGTGCGAGGAGATATCAATTCTTTGTCGATGTCGCTGAATTGTTTGCTAGGAAAAGTTGTTAGAGTTTTTTAGTTATTGATCGCTATCATAGGACTGTTGATTTGTTGAGAGGGGGTGCCAATTTTATTTTAAAATGCTTGAGACGCTAGACAGTTTACTAGGAAGGGATGTATATTAAAGTTAACTAAATGAATCATAAACTCATTTTAGCTGAAAATGAAATAGTACTTACAGTTCACTGTTGATGCCAATTTTATTCAACAGGCTGAACTTCAGAATCGCCAAAATTCTGGGGAAACAACTGATGATGCATTTAGGGCAGTGTTTGGAAAGGAGCAGCCTGGTCGACTTAGGTGCTATGGTAGATTAGTGACAACAAGTTCTTTGAAGAAAGATGAGAAAATTTGCAATCTAAAACAAAAGCATGCCAATTAAATCACTTCTCTAAAGGAAGAATTGAGAGAAGAAGTGCGACATTTATTCACTCAATTGCTGCAAAACAACCCTGCATTGAATTTTCAAGATATACCAGGGTGTGTGGGATCTAGCCTTGCTTCACATGTTGATGCAATTAGTGCACAAGCTGTAAGAGGCACAAATCTTCCACATTCTTCAGGGTCAGATCATAATCCAATTCTTCAAAAGGTATTTTGTATTTAACTTTCTCTGTTAATAGTCTACATATTGTTATCGATATCCAAGGTAGTTGTCGTCTTGTTGCTTGTGTATCTCCTCTTATTGTTGACTTGATTGATGTTCTTCTGGAAGCTGTCCAATGTGTTGCCTTGCATTATTGGTTTTCCTTGAATGGATGTGGAATGATTCTTGTTGGGGGAAGGATCTGGGCTCCTGGTTTGACATAGTTGTCCTCTGTAGTGATATAATAATTCTTGTTAGAATAGGATTGTGTATACCTAAACAATTCCAGTTGTCCAGCAGTGTTCCTGAGCTCGTTGATGGTGTGTTGAATTTTCCATGGAGTTTTGGCATTGCTGTTGAGCCATTTTGTTAATAGCTCTGAGTCGACCTCCAATATCACCTTCCTGTATCCATGTTGAACACACCAGTGTAGTCCACGTAAAGCTGCCTGACTTTCAGCCTGGTTGTTAGAGCTAATTCTAGTTGTCTGTATCCTTCTATCAACAACATCAACTCTCCCCAATTACAAGGCTAATTTATGTAGGGATAGACTGTCATACAGAGTCTGCTAGTATCTTTAAGGACTAGGAATTTGACTCTTGCACCGCTAGACTTTTTGCCTCTGTATTTTGCATATCACCTGTTCTTCTAGAGGAATGTGTCTGTGAGCAATGCCCAGGGAATCTTTAAAAAAATTCCAGATATAATTGGCAAAGTGCCCAGACACAAAGACGTGATCAATTTAATATGTTCCAAGTTGCTACAACAAGAACAATCTGCAGGTTCTCTTCCAAAAGTAATAATTCTCTCCTTCTTGCAATTGCTATTTGGTGTTAAGAATAAGGGGAATTAGTAGTGGTGGGGCATGTTGTCTTACCAAAGTTTCATTCCCATTGTCCTTCTCTGATAAAATGTGACACAGTGAGCAATATCCTGCTACAATTTGCACCACTGGAATATTCTCTAATGCGCCTAATAATGGATGGGGTTCCAAATTAGTTTGCTTAGTTTGGTGACCAAGTTTAGTTTCATTTCCCCAAGAGAATGTATAAATCCTTCCTTTTTTTGATAATACGGCAGTGAAGAAATTCCCATGTTTGTGATGAACTTATTACCTGTTTTTTATGCATTTGTATGTTTGCCTATTGTTTTCTTCCAAATTTTATCATTCATATTGTTTCTGCTTTGTACATGTTTGGGATCATTTAACTGTTTGCCTACTATTTTCTCCCAGATTTATTTTATCATTCATATTTGCCTACTGTGACAGTCTTGGAACACATGCCCTATTGTTTTCTCTAAGATTTTATTGTTTTTGTACATGTTTGGAGATCATTTAACTGTGAAGGGGTTGGGAAGGGGCTATGAATTGAACAATATAGTGAGCATATGAAATACATGATTCTCTAACTTATAATTTATTTTTGAATATGCAGGAAAATATCGCTGATTGAATTTGATGAATAGAGGACAGAAGGAAACTCGATCTATTGTAGTGCACGATAAAGAGTTTTTGTACTATATATTATCCTAAATGTTGTTTGAATACATTTGGTTTTATGGAATGTATGTATTGCTAGTAGATATCTTTAAGAAATTGCTTTCTATATCTATGGGACATGTTCTCGAAGTTTATTTAATTTGAAATATATAATTTCAAATTATTTATAAGCTAATTTTGTGCTTTATATCACTTATATATATTTAGTTGTGATTATTGATTATATGCAAACTAAATTTTATCGTAAGTGTGGCTAAATTGCAACACTTCAAAAGTGTGGCTTATTGTTTATAAATTTTATCTTGTACATAAGATAAGTTACACTTTATAAATGTTGTTGTAGGTGAGATATAAAAGGCTACACTTTTAAACTGTAACCAATAACAATGCAAAGGTAACACTTTTACGTGTAGTAGAATCAGATAAAAGTGTTGCTAATGAAATACTCCAAAGCGTGGCCTTTATACCTCTTTGGCCACGCTTTTTAAGTGTTGCTGCTTTGGCGACACTTCAAAAGTGTGGTCTAATGTCAAAGGTTACACTTCTTTAGGCCACCTACTAAAAAGTGTTGTTAAAGTCAAAAAGTGTGTCCTTTTATCAAAGGCCACACTTTTTGCTAGTGTAGGCTACACTTTACCGGGGTGGTCGTATGCCTAAAATGGTGTAGTGCATGTTTGGGAGCTTTTGAAACTTGAACGGTTGACTTTGGTCAAATGTTTAGAAAGACGATCTAAATGCAATTTTGAGGGTTTCAGTAGCTTGGAACGTCGAGTTTGATTTAGAAGTACCTTTTGTGTGGATCACGAGGTTTTTAGGCTAATTCTGAGCCTTCTTGTGGAATTTGACTTAAAATGAAGCTTGAGTGTGGGACCCAATTTTTCATTTACAAAGGGTTACTACACTTGGTCATGTCATTCGTATGGACCTCTCCGTGATCATAAAAATTAGTTGACATGTGTTGAACGTGTTTGGTCATCGCGGTCATGGGAGTTGACCTTTGTGATCACGTAGGTCATTTGACAAGTGGTCTATGATCAAGGCCCTGGACCTCGCATTAATCATCTTCTTCTTCAAAGTTTAGAATTTCATATCTTCAACTACAAATCTCCACATCGGGAGATTTCAAATTGTGAGTGTCCAAAAATCTCGTGGGTACACGTTGGGGTGATTGGGGATTGTCGGGTACCTCGTATGTGGGTAGCGTGGGTGAACACCCTTAAAATTTGCGTAAGGTAGTGACCACAGGCAGGACCCACTCCCTGTGGATGGGTCCACGCCTCGTAGTTAGGGGTTGTGGTCCAAGCCCCTTGCTGTTGATCCCAGAACCCAAACCACGGTTGACCATCATGGACCGTGAGTCCACCTACGGCCAGTCAGTGTGGTCTCGTGGTTGGGAAAAAATGGGGTAGTTGGGCGGTTATGTTTAGGGGAACTTTGGAGTTTTCCATTTTAATTAGGATTAAGTGTTGTCATTATACCCTAATCTATAATGACAAAAGAAAAACAAAAAGAAAAAGAAGAAAAAAGTCTTTCATCCATGGAGTTCCCTTGTTTTCCCGAATTGAGAAGATGAAATCCCCAATTCAAGTTAGCGTTCCTTCTAATATTATGGGTTATGTTGATTATGGATCCAATTGAGTGGATATTGATTTATTATGATAGAATTAGTAGTGAATCATGTTTTTATGATGAAATTACATGTTTTCCATGCCTAACCCTTGTCTAGTTGAAGAAATTGAAGTAAGTGGGTTTTGTGCCTTGTAGGGTAAATTGAGGATTAATAGATAATCTTCTAGGATTGATGATATGTATAGTAGATTGCTTGAGATTACGGCATGTAGATATGAATTGACTGAGGATATATTATACATTTTGAATAATGATTAGTAATGTTTGAGTTTATGCCTATATGATAATATATGATTCGAATTGTTTAAGAATGAAGCATATGAGTACAATGCCTTGAGACTTAGGCATACGAGATGCTTATGAGAGGTATTACTTGACAGTAAAGCTTGTAGATATAAATGTTGATTACTAGGGCTTGAGTGTAAACCTAATGTGATGAATGATGAATGTTAAGGCCTTAAGAGTGAAGCTTGTATGATTATGGTAAGCTATTTGATAGAGTTGTTGTGAAAGGACCTTACCCACCTAATCTACATTATGAATGATTGAATGTATAAAGTGATAGAATCACATGAGTTATGATGATATCTATGACTAACGCTAGAATTCTAGATGTGCTGATTGAAAGGAAGATTTGAACCTCAAGGAGGTAAAGTATGAGAGTTATGCATGTTTTATGAAATCTATGTAAACGCTTTAAGAAAACTTTCTCACATAGAATTATTCTATGTTGAAAGGCTTACTCACCTAAAATGAATCTAAGTCCAAGGACTATAATATGTGATGAGGCTTGAGGTGATTCCCCAAAGGCCCTCATATGAGAGAAATGTGAGGTGATTTCCCTTAGTCCTAAATAGATAAACATGAGGTGATTACCCATGTTATGATATGAAAAGTGTGAGGTGACTACCCTTAATATATAACTTCTAAAGCATGGCAAGAGGTGAATACCCATTAGCCTCTAAAGTGATATGGTGGTGAATACCTATATCATATTATGACAGACATGGAGGCGAATACCTATGATCCTTATAAAGTGATGTGGCTGCGAATACCTACATTACACCATATTAGAACATGGAGGCAAATTCCTATGACTCTCTAATAAGGCAAGAGGTGAATACCCAATAGCCTTCATAGTGGGCATTGAGATGAATCCTCTTTGTCTTAAAAAGAAAGCAAGAATACTATGAATTATGTCATGAAAATGAATTGTGTGGATTGTAGCTTGAAATGCCTTCCATGATATGTATGACGAGAGGTGATTACCCTAGTCCATGAAATATAAGCTAAAAATGAGACTAAAAGATGATGGACCAAAGTGGTTTACTTAGCACGGGTGGGATTTATGGGGTCTTATCCATGCCTTGCACAAATATGCTTTGAGGTTCCTTATGAAGCGTTTCTCTTATTTTACGAAGATCTAAGTATTTACTATGCTTATGAATATGATGTATCTCTTATGTTTATGGATTATGCCTTATGTTGACTAATGCTCATATTATGTCTATGTTGGTGATTATACCTATGACTATGTGGTTATGCTCTTGATGATGTTACGTTCGCTATCATATTTAGTTCTTGATTGTACTAACACATACTCTTGCCTATATTTTTATGAAATGTAGGGTCCAACGATATTGAGTTCCATCCCTGTGGCTAGGATCATAGTAGAGCAAAGATTGAAGCTTTGGTGAGTCCTCGTAGTAACCGAGGAGATAGTCACCATGTTCCTATGTTGTCTTTCATTTTATCTTTAGAACTTTTGTATGGACAGCGTCCCAAAGACATTTATGGTTTTATATGGTTTGAGACAAGTGTCATAGACTTTCGCTTTTTTTTATAAAAGACTTTGATTGTATGGAAAAATGTTTTAAATTTCCGCATCATTTCTATTGCTTTATGTTATGATATGCTATGTCGCTTGTATGAGGCCTCTCAGGGTCTTATATGCCTTTTTACATCTAGGGGGTACCCCTGGGTCATAAAAAAATCTTGGTATCAGAGCACAAGGTTTAAAATGATTCTAGGATATTTCAAAACTACGTCTAGTAGAGTATTCTTCGTAAGTGTGAAGCGTGCCACATTTATGAATGGGAAGCTATTAGATGGTAAGGAAATCTCACTTCTTCACTTTTCTAAGTCGTGCCATAGAGTTTAACTCTATAAGGTCTTTCTCCTAATCCTTAACCGATGGCCTACATGATATGACTACTAGAAGGGCAAATACTAGAAGGAACGAGGAAGGCATGGTGGATCAAGAAGTTCCTCCACAAGCTCGGATTGATCCTCTAGTTGAGAATGTTACTCATGCAGAGTTTAGGGAGACTTTACAAGTTTTGGCTCAAGCTAATAGATAGGTGATTTCTCCCCTGAACCCAAATATGAATTCCGCAGCTTCAAGAGTGAGGGACTTTGCTAGGATTAACCCTCCAGAATTTTATGGCTCCAAAGTGGAGGAGGATCCTAAAGGGTTTATAGATGAGATATATAAAGTATTTGCTATTATGGGGGTTGTTTCTAATTTTTTTATATCACTAGTATATATAGTTTTAAGTCATAAAACAAGTCATTTACTCCTTATTTTTCCAAAACCCAAATCAAAACAAATGAGTTTCTCCTTTCAAAAATTATCTCTCTAGAATTTCCCAAAGAAGAAGAAGAAGTGGGAGCTAGGGTTTGTGGATTCAAGGTTTTCTTCCTCAAATTTCTTGGGGATTCACAAGAAAGGTATGGTGATCCTTCATCAAGGGGTATTTTTCACCCCTAGAGTCCATTCAAAGTTAGTTCTCAAAGTTTTCAAGTTTCTCAAGCACCTAGAGTTTTACTCTAACTAACGGGTTCCTTCTTCAAACGTTTTCAAATGGTTATTAAGGACAAATTATGAATATATTAGTGTTTAATTGATGATTTATGATGAAAATACTCTATGAACACATGAATTTCCTCAATTCCTAAATTGTGCCTTTATGAAGTGAATTTGTTGATTATGAAAGCATGTGAAAGGAATTTGCCTAAATTACTTTAGGTTATTGAATTGTATCACTATCCATGCCTTAATTGTAGTAAATTATTGGTGTGTTGATGATTTGAGATTCATTGCCTCAAAGGGCATAGTATGAGAAATTGAGTATTATCATGATGTCTTGTATATGAAGGTGAATCTAATGAAGGTAATACGATCATGACTTGAATGTAATTGTGTTATTATTGAAAGGCTATTTCTCAATTTGACACTCATGAATGTGATGATAGAATGTGAAGGATTTCTATAATGTGAAGCTATATCTTGAATTGGTAAGCTTATGCATCGTTTTGTTGTATATATGAAAGTAATATGGATTGATGTATCTTGAATTGGTAGGCTTAAGGCATCATTTTCTTGTATTTATGAATGTGACCTTGAATGCAATATCATGTCATGAATCGATAGGCTTATGATATTGTTTTCATAAATGACTTATGAATGTCTTGACTTGATGGATATGAATTGATAGGCCAATGGAATTCCTTTAAAAAATTAATGATGAAGTATTCTAGGCTACGTCTTGAACCGGTAGACCTAGTGTTAGTAGCCCTTCATGATGAGTCTAGAAACTAATGCGATGATAAACATTGAATCTGTAGACCTAATGTTGGTAGCCTTTTCATGTATGAAATGATGAACCTTGTATCGGTAGGCCCAATGTTGAGGGCACCCTTCTATGAAAGTCAATGAGCTATCCTTAATGTACCTTGAATCGGTAGACCTAATGGTGGTGGCCCTTTCTTGTGTAATGTACTTGGGTCGGTAGACCTAATGTTGGTAGACTTTCAAGTACAATAATGTAAATGAAAATGAAATACTCTATGGGAATGTTGGCTAAGTACCGAGTGGATAGGGTAAGATGGAAACTCTCCCAATGTTAGGCTAGGGTTCCAATAAGCATCTTCCTATCCCACGACTATGTGCCCACATAGGATATTAGCTAGTGGTTTCAACCTACACTAAAATGTTACCAGTCCTACCTTAGGCAAGTAGACCACCTATTTATGGTGTGGCGCTATATGACACCGGATTACATGGTTAGCTCTCATGGTCAATGTCGGTTAATGCCTATTCCCATCAAGTGAGATGTGCATTGTGGTTTCTTGAGAAGTTCTATAAAGTGTGGGTGGTAGTATGGGATGCTATCTATGCATTGCACAAGTAGGCTTTGATATGGTCATAATGATTTCTCTAATGTCTTAATGACTAATGAATGAAAGTACTCTTAATGAAGCTAATGAAGAATGTTGACTTATATGTCTAATGTAATGATGCATGCTATACGTGGGTTGTATCATGAGTTATTTTCCCTTGTCATGACTTATGAAATGAATGTGTTCCTTATGCATGAGTATTGTTTGAAGTTAAGTGTGAATTGGAAAGTTCATCTAAGGTGGCCTCAAAGTGGCACTTAGTAGGGATAGTAGTATGGGATGCTATCCTTACATTGCACAAATGTATCTTAGGGTTATTTAAGGTGAATGTTTAAATGTGATAATTATAACTTGTATGATGATTATACTTGTATTTTATGTCTCTTATACAAATGTACATGATATTTCTAAAAAGTGGCATAATGCATGGTTTCCAAACAAAATGTCCGTTTAAAAGCATGTTTTTTCATGGTCATCATACTTAGTACATTTTTATGTGCTAACCCATATTTTTCTTATTTTACTACAAGTGTAGGTTCCAGCAAGTGAGTTCCTTCTTCTTTAGTTGAAGTTTGGTGTAACGACCCGAGAGCACCCCTTAGCCGTTACATGCGTATTTGACCTCTCGGAGGTCTTATACAAGCCTTAGCATTCATTTGTTGCATTCGGTAATAAAAACCGTAAGGAATAAAAACTCTTTTTAAAACAAATTCATAATACTCATAAAATCTTTCAAATGTAACGAAGTTGAATTTCTAAGTCTCATGTACCATCTTAGACACGAATAGAACATCTTAGGGACACAACCCTTTACAACAAAATATAAGTCTTATACAATGTCTAAGTGGAAATACTAGAAAGGTAATAACTATGTCCTCGAATATATGAGGACATACCAAGCTTCTTGAGAAGAGTCAATATCCCAAGCTTCCTCAAAAGATCTCCTCACTTTCTACCACCTACACTTGCAACAATAGAGAAATATGGAATTAGTACAATAAGTACTAAGTATGATGACCATGCAAGAAAACATGCACAACGGACATTTACAAAGAATGTATGCTTTTAAGACCTTCTTTAACAAACCTTTACAACCACAAGCATAAACTCACATTTCAAGTCACCATTCACAAATAGACCATATTCACATCATTTACAACTCAATTAACACAAGTGTACAATACTTAACAAGATAGCAAAG
>JAJOOS010004347.1:0-22300 GCA_029582725.1 Solanum chiquidenum | reverse complement strand
TCTGATCTTCACTGCTTCTGGGACAATGCACGCTACTCCTTCACGAGCCTACTGCTGCACTGAAAACAGAGAGATACTCAGAGTGAAACCTCGAGCTCTGATACCATGTTAGAATCAGTAATGGAGATTCACTAATTGAGGAAGAAGAGAGAAACAAATCTATATTGAATTACAGAACTGAAATGAGTGAATTCTTCATCTTTGGTAGTATCTATTCTATTTATAATACATCACATCTAAGCATTTAGTTAGACTAGTAGACTTAACTTAACTATAGTTAGTTGTAACTACTTTACTAACTGTATCTGTTACTGACACATACTAACAGATTCTATAGCTAATACTACACTAACTCCTTGCTTCATAACAATATTCTTCACAGGCTGAGTCATTCTATTTATAGAGACCACAGACCACAACTTTGAAATATAAAAAATACTATTGATCCGTTAAAAGATATGTAGAATGTATCAAAATACTCTTTAATTTTATGTTTTTTAAGCATGACAGATGGAAAGTTAGAATTAAAGACTTATCAAATTAAAAAAGAAGAAGACATAATACATAAACATGTCATTTAATTTTGGCTTTAACTGACATCTATATCATCCAATTTTGGATGTATACAAATACACTTAAATTATATATAGTCGAATAAATAGATACACATTCTACATGGTAAATTAAAGTATAACAGTATGTTTGGTAAATGTATTAATATAGATAGATCAATTATACATAATGAATTGAAAAATCAAAATTTTGTGATCATTTGATGTAAAGTTGAGGTTATTAGAGAAACAATGAATTGAAATCAAAAATTTGAACAACATTTTAGTGGCACTTTAATCCGCCTTTCACAAGAACAGAAGATTGATCTATTAGAGAATTCATTGACTACCATCTTGCATCACCTAAATCTATTAGAATTTTAATTGAGAAAATGATTTGATATACTCTTTAATTTTGCAATTTAGAGTTGATAAATTCCTCATTAAAAAAGTGGCTCATATATATTTCTACTATTACACAAATAGTCCAGATATACCTTTTTCCGCTAACAAAAGTGAAATGTGATTTTGATTTTAAAAAAATAAAATTCATTATATTTAATTTGATCCTTATCACAAAATTCATGGGATATTTGATCATTCTTACACATGAGAATTTTTTTACTTTTTTTTTATTCAACGACTAATTTGAGTTTTAAATAGAGCAACTTACATAAATAAACTATAGTTTGGATCATAATTATATATCATCAGTAACTTTGCCTAATTACGATTCATAGCTATAATTAAAGAGAGGAGAGAAGCGCCGGGATTAGTAAAGAGCGAGAAGAAACGTTAGCAAGATTTGAGAGATAGAGAGGAGATATGATATACACATGTTATATTTAGAGAGAGGAGAAAGTCGAGGGAGATTTGGGAGAAAGAAGAAAGATACTAAATATAGGTTGTATTCGACGTATAAATACATAGTTAAAACATTAGTATTCATCCATTTCATTCGCTCTTGTACGCTCATTTAGGATGATTATCAAGTTGAGGGATTAATGCACTGAATGGCAATAATTATTAATGCACTGAATGTATAATTAGTTAAAATAAACATAACAGATCATAAATCATGGCTAAAGCTAGGAATGTGGAAAATTGGCAAATCATTGTAGGGTGGCCATAGCCCACATTGATATAATGAGCACATAATTTAATTAATTACGAGGAGTTGACTTTGATTAACCTCACGTTTGGCTATTATTATTTGAGGGATTAATTTGATTTCTAGAGGAGTTTGACTTTTTGTTTACTTAATTCCATAGTACAGAAGCAAGATCAACCTCACGTTTGGCTATTATTGGAGGGAATTCAGCCAACCTCTAATATCACGTTCAAGAGGTTCAAAATCAATTTATAGTCATAAAAATTCTTTAAAATAGGAATTCGGTGAACCCCCTATCTATCTCTAGGTCTGCCCCTGTTTGTAGCACACACACATAAGCTTTTAAATACTCTTTCTTTTTAATTAACTAGGTAAACTACCCTGAACTATTTTATTAAGCTTACATATGATCCTTTGGTAATATTCGTATTTTCAATACATACATTACATTGTCAAGAACATTTTATCTTAAGGCAAAGCGTTCCTCCAAAATCTGAAAGTGCTATATTTTTTTAATACAAAAATTATGAGTCATAGAGAGATTTTAAGTATAAGAAAGAAGTTTGAGAAAATTTCCATGGAAATAATTGGTTAGAAGTAATGAAATTTTCTAAATTCCAAGAAGTTAAAAAGAACAACATTAGACGTTAAAAAAGAGACCAGAAAGTTTCGAACAACAACACTCCCAAGTAAAGTGGAACATCATACATGAACATAATTAAATAAATTCAAATGGAGGACCTTCGGCTACTTCATTATGAACCTCCACCAAACTCTTTTTTATTATAGAAAGTTGTATCATGTATATGTTAAAAATGACCCAAAAATTGTTAGTATCATAAATGGTTTTTCTCATTGTCTTAGAATAGTCAATACTATTGCTTAGGTTTCATATCGCCGGCCCCAGCTTAGTTGGAATCGAACCATAGTTATTGTTATGGTTATAGTATGAAGTTACAAAAAATTAATGCAATTATCAATCAAGCAGTAGGTGGCATCTGAATAGAACAGTTCACAACTGAATATTCTAAACCAAAATTTTGACACATTAAATATTAAAATATCGCAGCATAATTTGTAAGCACTTGACCTAAAAAATATCTGACAATCAAGAAAAAAAAAGGTATGTTGCTTAACATATGTTTCAAAAAGATATGTTGCTTAACTTTCCTAACAATCAAGAAAAAACAGGTATGTTGCTTAACATATTTTTCAAAAAGATAGTCTGTTGGGCAGTATCAAAATTTACAGTTCACAAATTTAATTGAAAGAAGCCAAAAGAAAGAGTTATTACTTTTTTATCAAAAAACAAAAAAAACTTTATCAAAAGAAAGAGTCATCACTACACCAAAAATGATCTTTAACGGCAATTAATAACTTAAATGTCGGTAAATATGTATTTGCAGAGGCAATTGGTACTCTCTATAAATGTCCCTAAAGTCTATAACAACATTGAATCTAATGAAAATTAATTAATATCGGTAAAGGCTCTAGCACTCTTCGTTAATGTGCATATTTATTGCCGATAAAAAATATTTTTGTTATATTGTATTTTGGACATTTATTAGTTTCAAGAAAACTTGATATCTTATTATGCCCAAAAAGAAGAGACGAAGAAATATGACAAATTAGTTAACTTGCGATAAAAGAAGTGGACTAATTGTCTCTATATTAATATTGCAGGAAGAGTGCAATGACATACAAAATGTTTCTACCTATAAGAAAAAACAATCAAAATAATATAATATACTAATTGTGGCAAGTAAGAGAACAATATGTTTAGTTCTTTTAAATTACTTCATCATTGGTGTCGTATTACTTATCACATATTTGTTGTTGTGTGCTATAAAATATAGCACAACCCACAAGCAATTTTTCCAAAAAGTATATGATGAAACCTTTAGAAAGGGACAAAAGAGAGAAAAAAATTCAATCATCCTCACTAGAATTTTTAACGGAGCTAAAAAAAAGTCACCAAAATAGTAAAAAGAAATTGCAATAGATACATGAATCACTATGACATACAGTAAAAGATTAAGTTTCATGAAATAGGATGAAGTAAACTTTGAGGAACGAAACACACTTCATAAGAAATTTAATTAATGTATTTGAATTCGACTCCCCTATAGAGAAAAAAACTACAAATAATAGTGGCAGAAATAAAAAATTTGTTTACTAAAGAACCAAATGTAATGAATTCAACCATTTCAGCAGCGTTATGAGTTGTGGACTGAGAGGTGCAAGAAAGTAATGTCGCATTGCAATTAAAATCAATTTTCTTTGTTTACATGAAGAAACCTGTAGAAAGGGACAAAAAGGAAGATCAATTTTCAATCATCCTTGATGAATTTTTTAACATAGTTAAAAAAAGTCGCCAAAATAGCAAAAATAAATTGTCATAGTTACATGAATCACTGTGACTTATAGTAAAGATTAAGGTCCATGAAATAGGAGGAAGAGAACTTTGAGGAATGAAACAAACTTCATAAGAAGCTTAACTAATGTATTTGAATTCGACTACCCTATAGTGAAAAAAACCCTACAAATAATAGTGACAGGAAATCCCTCAAACTTATAGACAACAAAGGGTAGTGTGAAAAATGCTTATTGTGCCTTATCGAAAAGGTCATAACTCTTTGGAAAAGTTACGATCCTTTGAAAAGGTCACAACCTTTCATAAAAGTCACAATTTTTCATAAAAGTCGCAAATCTTCATAAAAGTCACAATATTTCATAAAAGTCACAATTTTCATAAAAGACACAATTTTTTCATAAAAGTCACAATTTTCATAAAAGTCACAACTCTTTATTTAAGTCGCAACTTTTTATTAAAGTTACAATTTTTCATGAAAGGGGAAGGCTAATTTTGGAAATAAATAAATTTAAAGGGAATTCTAGTTTGTGGTGGCGCCATGTAGGCAGGTCTAGGGTTCTCTTTTATACTCCCTCTGTCCCTAATTACTTGTCTATTTTTGAATTGGCACACTTATTAAGAAAATAATTAATGGCATAGTGAGTTTACCATTTTACCCCTATTAATTATGAAGTTGATGAAAATTTCTACATTTTTAAAAATAATTAGTCATTTAATTGAGGGTATAATAAGTAAAAAGAATTTGTCCTTTCTTGATTTGTCAAAATGGACAAGTAATTAGGGACAACTATAAAAGGAAAAGTGGACAAATAATTAGGAACAGAGGGAGTATATATGATGATTTAAAAAGAATGTCTTTTTTTTTTTTTGTAACTACTTAATTTCACATGTTGGAGATCATAAAATTAGAAAATATTTTGATATGTTATGTGTATCTGCGGGTAATAAACACACCATCAAATTGAAACTGGGAGTAAGTTATGTCCATAACAGCCACCATTATCTCACTTATCTTATTTTGTGTGTTCATACTTCATTTTCTGACCAAAAAATTGCATGGGGAAAAAAGATACCATCCAATTGGTGGCACCGTGTTCAATCTGCTTATCAACTTCCATAGAGTGCACCATTACATGACTGATCTTTCTGGCAAGTACAAGACTTACAGATTGATTAGCCCTTTCAAGAATAGGATTTTTACTTCTGACCCTGCTAACGTCGAATACATTCTTAAAACAAACTTTGAAAACTATGGCAAGGTACACCATTTTTATCTTGACATCCCCAAATTATATGTACCTTTTATGTTGTAATTTGATTGATTCTAAAAAGGCTCATTATTTAGTAATACTTACATTTGTTGTTAGAATGGTTTAGAGTCCATTTTGGTTACGGAATGAACTGGTGATCTACTTATATGTATATGGGCAATACTCTTATTCAAAGTGTTTGGAGTTGGGGAAATGAGAAACTAGTTATTTAGTTTTCCCCTCTCGTTGCAAGGTCAAGGTATATATCAGTAAATTACGATGCCTCAACTCCTACATAAGTTGCAGCCAGCTAGATATATGGATGTCTCAATAGATGTAACTACTTGAGTTTCTGAATTTTCTGCAGGGATGGTATAATTACTACATCCTAAAGGACTTGCTAGGGGATGGAATTTTCACAGTTGATGGTGATAAGTGGCGGGAGCAGAGGAAGTTGTCGAGCCATGACTTCTCCACAAGGGTCTTGAGGGATTTTAGCAGTGTGGTATTCAGAAAAAATGCAGCAAAGTTTGCCCATATATTGTCTGAAGCTGTCAAATCCAACAAGATAGTAGACATTCAAGTAAGTCCATGAATCGACTTCACAGAACAGTGCCTTGTTTATTCTTATAACCAAATGAGTAATCCTAGTGTGATCGATGTAGGATCTATTCATGAAAGCATCTCTAGATTCTATATTCAGAGTTGCCTTTGGAGTTGAGCTAGACAGCATGTGCGGTTCAAATGAACAAGGCAAAAAATTTAGCGATGCATTTGATGATGCAAGTGCATTGATACTTCGGAGATATGTTGATATTTTATGGAAGATTAAAAGATCCCTCAATATCGGATCAGAAGCCAAGTTAAAGGAAAATATAAGAACTGTCGATGTGTTTGTTTATAAGTTGATCCAGAGAAAAACTGAGGAGATGAGTAAACCGGAAGCTGATTTATCTGTAAGCGAATCGCCTTATAGCTGCTACTTTTACTAATGCAGATAGATGCTTATATATAATAAAATGTTCTGCCAGTTGCAGTGGAAGAAAGAAGACATTTTGTCAAGGTTTCTGAAAATAACTGGTACAGATCCAAAGTATTTGCGTGATATAATATTAAACTTCATAATAGCAGGCAAAGATACAACAGCAACCACCCTTTCTTGGTTCATCTATGTGCTTTGCAAGTACCCTCATGTACAGGAAAAAATAGCACAAGAGATTAAAGAATCAGTAACTCAAGAGAAAGAAAACGCAACAGACGTAACGGATTTTGCTTCTAATGTGAGTGAAGATGCCCTTGAAAAGATGCAATATCTTCATGCAGCATTGACAGAGACTCTTAGGCTCTATCCTGCAGTTCCAGCGGTAATAAATAACTTTTTTTTTTATCATACAGCCGTGGCCAAATAGATGTATTCTTTAAGTTGTTATTTTTGTTTTTTCCTCTTAGTGCAGGATACAAAACTATGCTTTTCGGATGAAACTTTACCAGATGGATTCAGTGTGAACAAAGGGGACACAGTATCTTACCTACCATATGCGATGGGAAGAATGAAATTTATATGGGGTGATAATGCAGAAGAGTATAAACCAGAGAGATGGGTTGATGGGGATGGTTTCTTCAGGCCTGAGAATCCCTTCAAATTTACCGCCTTCCAGGTTGGTAAAAAACTCTCTATTAGCTGTAATTATCATATGTTAAAGTGTTGAACGCGAGTCTGTATAATTATCCTAGTGCCTATATATTGTCACATTATCTAGCTAGGTAAGCACATTCTTTTGTTGATAAAACAGGCAGGGCCAAGGATCTGCTTGGGGAAGGAGTTTGCTTATAGACAGATGAAGATATTCTCTGCTGTGTTGTTACATTACTTTGTTTTCAAGTTGAGTGATGACAAGAAGGCTATCAACTACAGGACAATGATTAATCTTCACATTGATGGGGGATTGCATGTTCGTGTCTTTCGTAGATAGGGCAATTAGAAAGAGTAATTTACATAAATATGTAATAAAGTATATAAGCATCGGTCCAGTTCTGGCGGAATGTTGTTTAGGACATCAATATCCTATCAAATAACATTAACCTGGCAAGGAAATAAGGTTTTCTATCTATGGGATGTGTCATTGTTACACATTCACATTTTCCTTGTTACCCCTTCCCTGACCACACCTTAGGAAAAAGTGGTAGTAGAATTTCAGTCAGAGAGAAGATGCTAATTCTTCTATTGGTGCCCCAAGTCATTGCTTTTACGCCTATATATATATGCAATTTTTTTATCAAACCAACACCATTTACTATTAGTTGGCATGAAATAGTGTCCATTTGTTATTCTGGCTTTTGAACAATACAATTCTTGGAGAGGATTTGGAAGCAGATGATACCATATAAAACACTTCAAATTTATGCTGTCTCGACATATTAATTAATCAAATATGATAAATTAGATCGGATTTTGCTGGTAAATTAAATCCTAAAACTTGGGTGAATGATTTTAAACTACAATGATATTTTCTCTTTCTCAAAAATCAAATGCCTAACCTTAACATTTTCTAAGAAAATCAAGCCTATGTTATTGTGGACCAAATCTTGAAGATGAATTAAGTCAAAAAGGAAACTTTAATAATATGATTGTATTTCAAAGTTGATAATCTTAGTCTTTGGTTTTTATGAGATGCTCCCTAATGGAGCCATAAATTATCTAAGCATTAGATGAACCAGCATCTACTCCCATGACACATTAAATAATACATTATAAGCCAAACATGCACAAGGATACGTTAGTGCCTTAGTTATTTCCATGGATATTCTTCAGAGCTCCATCTCCATAACAGCCATAATTCTTTCACTTGTCTTTTGTGTGTTCATACTTCTTCTTCTGACCAACAAATTAAATGGAAAAAAGAGATACCATCCAGTTGGCGGCACCATTTTTAATCATCTCATCAACTTCCACAGGTTGCACCATTACATGACTGATCTTGCTGGCAAGTACAAGACTTACAGATTGGTTAGCCCTTTCAGGAATGATATTTTTACTTCTGACCCTGCTAACGTCGAGTACATTCTCAAAACAAACTTTGAAAATTATGGCAAGGTACACCATTTTCTTGATATCCCAGATAATCTTTTTTAATGTTGGAATTTGATTGACTCTGAAAATATGTAAACTAGAGAAACTTCTCAAATGATATTCATAATAATCGTGTCTAATGAAAAATAACAAAATCCAAACCTATATATAAGGAAACCTATCCCAAATAGCATGACATTTGATTTTGAATACTCTGCAGGGAAGGTATAGTTACAACATCCTAAAGGACCTGTTCGGAGATGGTATTTTCACAGTTGATGGTGATAAGTGGCGGGAGCAGAGGAAGTTTTTGAGCCACGAGTTCTCCGCAAGGGTCTTGAGGGATTTTAGCAGTGTGGTATTCAGAAAAAATGCAGCAAAGTTAGCCCATATATTCTCTGAAGCTGTCAAATCCAGCAAGATAATAGACATTCAAGTAAGTCCACAAATCGACTTCATAGAATGGTGCCTTATTTATTCTTACCAGACGAATAATCCTAGTTTTATCGATGTAGGATCTGTTCATGAAAGCAATTCTAGATTCTATATTCAGAGTTGCCTTCGGAGTTGAGCTAGACAGCATGTGTGGTTCAAATGATGAAGGCGAAAAATTTATCAATGCATTTGACGATGCAAATGCATTGACACTTCGGAGATTTGTTGATATCTTATGGAAGATTAAAAGATTTCTCAATATCGGATCAGAAGCCAAGTTAAGAAACAATATAAGAACTATTGATGAGTTTGTTTATAAGCTGATCCACAGAAAAACTGAACAGATGAGTAAACCAAAAGCTGATTTATCTGTAGGTTAATCGTCTTATATCTACTACTTTTATTTATGCGGACAGATGCTAATTAGACATTATAATCTTTTTCCAGTTGCAATGGAAGAAAGAAGACATGTTGTCAAGGTTTCTGCAAATAGCTGGAACAGATCCAAAGTATTTGCGTGATATAATATTGAACTTCATAATAGCAGGCAAAGATACAACAGCAACCACCCTTTCTTGGTTCATATATGTGCTATGCAAATATCCTCATGTGCAGGAGAAAGTAGCACAGGATATTAAAGAAGCAACAAATGAGAAAGAAGATGCAACAGACATAATGGATTTCGCTGCTAATGTGAGTGAAGATGCCCTTGAAAAGATGCAATATCTTCATGCAGCACTGACTGAGACTCTTAGGCTCTTTCCCCCACTTCCTATGGTAATACAGAACTTATTTTATTATATACATCAGCGGGAAAGTAGATGTATGCTTTAAAGTTGTTTTTGTTTTTCTTCTTACTGCAGAATGGAAAAATATGTTTTTCGGATGACACCTTACCAGATGGATTCAATGTGAACAAAGGGGACATAGTGGCTTACCAATCATATGCAATGGGAAGAATGAAATTTATATGGGGTGATGATGCAGAAGAATATAAACCAGAGAGATGGCTTGATGGGGATGGTTTCTTCAGGCATGAGAACCCCTTCAAATTTACAGCTTTCCAGGTTGGTCAAAGCACGTTATTAGCTTTAATTATTATTTGTTAGAGCCTTGAACGCAAAGCTATACTTAATTTGTCTAGTGCCTGTATACTGTCTTATTATAACTAGCTAAGCCCATTCTTTTGTTGATAAAACAGGCAGGGCCAAGGATCTGCTTGGGGAAGGAGTTTGCCTATAGGCAAATGAAGATATTATCTGCTTTGTTGTTACGTTACTTCGTTTTCAGGTTGAGTGATGACAAGAAGACTGTCAACTACAGAACAATGATTAATCTTCACATTGATGGAGGATTGCATGTTCGCGTCTTTCACAGATAGTGAAATTAGAAAGACTTCACAATAATATGTATATTGTATATTATTATTACTCCAATTCTGCCTGAATGTTGTTTATGACAACAATATACAAAATAAGTCTATCAAATAAAATGGAAATAAAGTTTGCTGTTTATGGGATGTAGCATTGTTGCACATTCACCTTTACATTGTTTTACCTTCCTCCCGAAATGTATTCATGCATGCCATGCCAGTTTGAGATGTTCAGTGAAATAACAACTGTGCCTAGACTTCAGGAGAAACTGGTAGCAGAATTTCAATCTTGGTTTCTAGCTTTATACGCAACCACGGATTGAAGTTGCATGAACATTTACTTACCTCATTGCTGTTTACTGTTTACGAGTAATCAACAGGCATCTGAAAAGCTTCATTTAGAAGTAAAACTAACAGAAATTCTACACTACTTCAAAGGAGGGAATAACAATGAAGACATGCATATGATAAACTGAGTGACTTAGCGTCTATATCTGTATCATTAGTTCGTTTCCTTCAACAAAGACTCCCTGCTCTGAAACATTAGGTCCCATAAAGTTAGCAGATTCAATAAGAGAGGCAATCATAGCTCAAGGAAATAGTCAAATTGTGGATGTGCATAAACTCACATTTGACATGAAAAAAATGCACATGTTGGCTCAATTTGTTGATGTATAAAATAGTTATAACATATACAAGTCATTCTGCATTATACAACTCATTCTTATGGATTGCAGATTGTATGAATTTTGTTTCACGGAAATAAAAATGCCTAGCAACTTTTTTCTATGGATATAAAGCTTTAATTGAGAGAGATAGAGGAAGCACCGTAAAGATCAATTAGCGAGGTTTTGGGCCGACACAATAATAACTGTGTACTTATCTCATGATGTGAGATTAAAATTAGGATTAACTTATGTAATAGAGTCGATCCACTTAAGTCTTGAGCAGCGGTGTAGGATCAGATCCCAAAGATAGTAAGTATATTTTTTCTTATGAAAGAAAATCTTTTTCAAAGATTCTATAACTGTAAAGAAACATTCTTCGTGTTAAGTTAAAACAATAACAAGCTCCTTGGGCCCGTGCTCAGCGCAAGCATATTTCCTCCGATATATTGTTGGTTTTTTAAAAAGATGGTGCAGCAAAAGAAGGCTCTCATTGATTTTATTAAGCATAAAAGGGCTTTAGATAGCCAACTTGATAACATAATCAGCAGAAAATCTGCATAACAAAAATTCAAAAAGGCTAAATAATCCCATCAACAAAACAACCTAATAAAAATTTAAAAATTCAAACATGGCTATAACGTAGATGATACTATATAAAAGATTTTGCAGAAACATGGCTTAGAATCATTGGATACTAAAATTTTGAGGGCTTATAGCAGCTACCTAACATCAGAAAATTGCAAGGCCTATAAAACATGTTGCTCAAACGTGACTTCGAAACATTGGATACTTGGCATTTAACGGCCTCTTAAAATATATTGCAGACGATCCCCTATAATTGCATGTTCTATTTCTCAAAGATCAAATGCATAACAGTAACAATATCTAACCAAATCTTGAACATTAACTAAGTCAAAAGGAAACTTTAATATGATTGTCATTTCCATGATATATAGTTGCAATGTTTATAATTAGCTAACTTAGCCTTTTGTTTTAATGACATGGTCCCTAATGGATTAATTATCTAAGCATTAGATGGACCACTTGCAATATGCTACCAAAATTCTCCTCTCTATATCAATAGACAAGTTGGTTCCTATTTTGTTCATCATTTTCACACTATCCAAAAAATGAGTTCCTCTAATTTCCCTTCAAAAGCTAGTCGCTTATCTGAGAATTATGGATTAGAAATTTTCAAGGAAATGCGCAAACAATACAAAGAGATGAATAAACATTTGAATAAAGCTAAAATCCTTTTGAGACAATCTTCAAACATTCATAAAATATGCTAATTAGACACATAATTATATAATAATTATATCATATTTATTATTTTAAAAATTTATAAAAATGACAACTACTTAAAATGATTTGAAAATTATTTTGAATTTTATAATGCCAATTATTTCCAATCATTTGGAATTTAAAAAGCTCGATGATTAATTTACTTTGTGGAGGTCCAAAATTGGGTGTCAACAAAACACATGCATCACACAGTTTTCAATCTTCAAAAATAAAAGATTTCTAGAACATCAGTAAAGTTAACATCAACAATTCAGCTCATATGTCAAGTCTTCACTACTGCTTTCATCACCTTCTTCGATTTTATCACCTACATACAATTAGAAAAAATATAAATAATTTAGTAATTTTTTTGCAAAAGATTAATGGATCCACAGTAGTCATATATTACATAGTTATTACTCTATATCTAAGAAATACATATATAAACTCAATAACATTAAACTATATGGAGTATGGACTAATCTAAAATTCTTCCGCAACTTCATTGCCGCCATAGATGCTTCAATCTGGGGAGTTGGAAGTCTATAATCCCAAAATAAATGCATGTATCTCATCCCAATTGGAGACGGTGTAAAGAATACCATACATCCCCCTCCAACAAGAACAACTACCTTCAACTAGTTCTCTCTGTTTTGTTACCAAACCAGAGAACAAAGGAACAAAAGAAATACGAAACTGATCGCCATTCAGACTCCTTAGCTCTAAGTTTCTAAAATCCACAAGTACGTCAGAAGATTAACTATTGCTAATTAGTTTGTCTGATTGTAGTTATCATCACCTACTATGCTATCAGTAAAATCTAATCATTAATCCTTGTGAAGCAATATAAGCTAAGTCAAAGTCGTTAGTCCTTATGAACTACTTTACTAATGCCCCAGATTTTGCTCAAGCGTGCAAGCATAATTCAGCCCCATTCATTGACATGATGAACACATGCCATGAAGTTGTTGGTAAAAGGTGGCCTTACTTCATAACTGTTGATTTTTACAGGGTATGATTTTTGTTTGAACTCACTAGCTATGAAATAAGTCTTAATAAGATTTGCTTCTCTCGTTGACTAATTTTACTGATTATGGACTTTGCAGAGAAGTGACGGAGGTGGAGCCCCTGAGGCTGTAGACTTGGAAAATGGACATCTAGTCTGCGGGTGTGCAAACATTGCTTCCTGCAAGGTACAAATGGGCTTTCCTAGAGTTCATCTACCAATTTTCAGAAATTTACAGTAACAAGATCCTTGTGCAGTTCTATTGCTATTAGATGATTCTTCTATGGAAGCTTTTTCAGAACATTTTCACTACAAATAAGCTCCACAATTTAGCACATTACACTTCAAAATAAAAATACAGATGTCAGGACATTCACATTTTCATAGTACATCAGCTTTAATGCCATATTTTGCAAAAATTCTGCAGATTTTAGGACTCTAAAAGCTTCACAAAAATAATCTGCACAATTCAACATAATTAAATACGCTGAACTTTACATTGAACACTCTAAATTCACTAAAAAAAAATCAGGTGTGTACTCATTTAAGGTAGCAGGCAATTAGTGTATTCTGATCCTCAAGTCTCTGAACTAAAACAGGGAATTACCAATTCCTCAAGTCTCTGAACTAAAACAGCCACATCTTTTTTTTTAAAAATCAGTACTTCATGCTACATCTTTCAAACTATCACCAAGAGGAGGAGGAGGAGGAGGAGAAGAAGAAGAAGAAGAAGAAGAAGAAGAGGAAGAGAAGGAGGAGGAAGAAGAAGAGGAATAAGAGAAAGAAGAAGAAGAAGACGAAGACGAGAAAGAGCAGGAAGAGAAAGAGGAGGAGGGAGAGGAAGAGGAAGAGGAAGAAGAAGAGGAAGAGAAAGTGGATGGAGAGAGAAGAAGAAGAGGAGGAGGATGAGGAGGAGGAAGACGAAGAAGAAGAAGAAGATGATGAAGAAGAAGAAGAAGAAGAAGAAGAAGAAGAAGAATAGGAAGAGGAAGAGGAAGAATAAGAGGATGAGGAGGACGAAGAGGACGAAGAGGAGAAGGAGGAGGAGGAAGAGGACGGAGAGGAAGAGGAAGAGGAAAAGGAGGAAGAAGAAGAGAAAGAGAAGAGGAAGATAGGAAGAAGGAGGAAGAGGAAGAGGAAGAAGAAGAGGAGGAGGAGGAAGAGGAAGAGAAAGTAGAGGGAGAGAAAGAGGAAGAGGAGGAAGAAGAAGAATAAGAGGATGAGGAGGAGGAAGAGGAAGAAGACGAAGACGAAGACGAAGAAGAAGAAGAAGAAGAAGAAGAGGAAGAGGAAAAGGAAGAGGAAGAAGACGAAGACGAAGAAGAAGAAGAGGAAGAGGAAAAGGAAGAGGATGAGGAGGAGGACGAAAAGGAAGAGGAAAAGGAGGAAGAAAAAAAGGAAAAGAAGAAGAGAAAAAGAAGGAGAAGAAGAAGATAGGAAGAAGGAGGAGAAGAAGAAGATATGAGGAAAGAAAAGGAGAAGAAGAAGATGATAGGAGGAGGATAAAGAGGAGAAGGAGAAGGAGAAGAAGAATAAGGAGAAGAAGGAGGAAGAGAATGAGGAAAGAAGAATGAGAAGGAGGAGGAGGAGGATGCTCGATAATATTCTATATGTAACGAGGTGGATGACTCGATAATATTCCAATTGTAACGAGGTGGATGCTCGATAATAATTCAATACAGTTCAAAATAGGAACCTGAAATTGACGAATAAGTATACGAACCACTTACGGGGTGAATCACCCAAATAAACTATATATCAAAGTCTTTGATCGGCCAATCAAAACTCATAATCCACTTATGGAGTGGATACCCATCAAATTTTGAAATCTCGACTCTAACATTGTCAAGAAACACGTATGCCAAAATTGCTACGCGACAAATCATATTAAAAAAAACTATATCGACGTATATGCACGTCGCGACTACGATTCTCTTTTCGAAAGACAGAATTATCGAGGCGAATGACTTAATTCTTTTGCACGAAGATTAAAATCAAATCCATTTTTCTTAACAAACTCAACAAAAGTTGAGTTTATTGCTGACATATTCAATCGTTGTCGAAAACTTATAACGTTTTGACAACTTCGACTGTCATGAGTAAATTTCGATCTCCAACATCCTTTCTGATGCGATGGACTTGGTGATATTCCCTTGCAACACTTCTAAGATAGTGTAACTTTTTATCATCTTCAGATTCAATGTCGATTTCACAGATGATCCTGACTTTATCAGTACTATCACCTGCAAAGCTTGACACCAAACATTAGTATTGACGATGAAGTGAAGAATATAAGTAAATATAAAGTGTTAGATTAAGTCATTTGGCTTATCAAGATTAGGCTGTGGTGGGCTAGATTGTGACTTTGATCGTGACTCGTCACCAGCGATCCTCCAACACATTGTTTCTTAAAACTTTGAAAGAATCTATTAGCGTCTGTCTTCAATATTCCTGCAAAAAAATAAAAAGAAATTGTTTATAAATCACTTGAGGCAACACAATGAAATGAAGATAAAATGAGATGAAAAGTTTTCTAAGTTCTGTTGATAAGGCCACAGTGGGTGTAAATGACGTCTTTTTCCACGCTTGACTGACATTGCCATTTTTGTGACTTCGTTGTTCCTGCATCCAAAGAAAAATTCTTAGTTTGAAAGACTGATTTGTGTTGGTCTTCTCTCCCTAGTTCTTCAAGCAGTTGACTTGCACGCTCGTCTGCTCTCCGAAATGTAATCTTGATGGAATTTTTGAATACTTTCCTCAAAAATTATGTCCCAATCTAAAATTTGGAAGAACTCTTGTAACTTGCTTTGTTATTCCTAAGGTTGCTCGTTCTGGAATTTTGAGGTTCCTCCTCAAAATTCAGTCCTAGTTTGCTTCAATAATCATAGGTATAAGTCCTTTATATGACATTTCGTGGAATTTTTTAGATGATCTCAAAAATTATGTCCTAGTTGCACATTTCAACATGATTTTCAACTAGATTCCCTAGAAAATGTTATCTCGTGGAATTTTGAGATCCACTCAAAAGCCTATCGGTCGCATTTTGATCTTCAGTCTTGACTTGTTGAAGAAGCCTATCTTCAAACAAATTTTTGAGATCCTCTCAAAAATTCTGTCCCAGTTTCTATTATAAAGAGAAATGAAAATCTTACGGGAAATATGACCGAGCCGTTGTGGCGCCTACGTATCCCGTTGAGGCAGGAATCAGGTCAAACGTAGTTCCAACTCTCAAGGATTAACAAAAATAGGAAATTTTGATAAGGAAATGACCGAGGCCGACATAGGCTGCCTACGTATCTTATTCTTGAGAATTCAGGTCAGACGTAGTTCATTACAAGGAATGTGTGAAAAAAAAGAAAGTAGAAGATTAAACGTGCGTTTACAAAGGAAAGAGACAATAACTTCATATGCAAAAGTCTCGCCAATGTCGAGCATACTTCACATGACCTTGTTCAAAGACGTCTTGTGCCTACTCTTAAGCATCCAATATGCTATGGTTTGAGGAGGCTTAATCAATATGGATTAAATTGTTGTTGATCATGTTTTGAATTTTGTGCTTGAGGGTTGAACAATTCTCTGTGTCGTGTCCAATAGCTCCTGAATAATAAGCGCATATGTGGTTAGCCCTGTAAAATTTTCCCAAAGGATTGGCTGGTCTTCCTTCTATAGGATGGAGCATACCCATCGCTCTCAACCTTTCATAAGGTTGAGTTTGAGATTCCTTTAATGGTGTAAATACCTTAGGAGACTTCCTAAAATTTGGACGAGGAAATTTTTTCTGATTGACATTATGGTGTCGATATTTCTTTTGTGGAGCCGACTGCATATGGGTAGATGTGAAAACAGATACATGTTCTACTTTTCCCTTTTACCCATCCAAATCACTAATTCTGGTAGCTTTGTCGTTGGCTCGCAATGCAATAAGGTTTGTGACTTTTCCAGTCTTGAAACCATCTTTCAAAGCTTCTCCCACCGTGACGATCTCAACAAATTTTTGTCCCATCATGCATAATATTCTTTCATAGTACTCAGGCTTTTGAGTTCGAATAAACATCTCAGTGATCTCACGTTCTGACATGGGAGGTTTAACTCTCGCAGCCTCTTTTCTCCAACAAAGAGCGTACTCTCGATAGCTTTCTGTACACTTTTGTTTGATCTTCTCCAAATAGTAGCGATCAGGAGCAGATTCTACATTATGTCCAAATCTTTCAATGAAATCTTTTGCGAGTGCATTCCAACTCGACTATTGTTTTAATTCTTGTAATGTAAACCACTCTAGAGCTTCTCCATTTAGACTTCGACTGAAGAGGCGCATCAACAATTCTTCGTTTCTACCAACTCTCACGAGTTGATCATAATAAGCTTTAAGATGTACTAGAGGATTTCCAGTTCCATTAAAAGTGACAAACTTTGGCACTTTGAACCCTTACGAAAGGTCCAAATCTGGATGAATGCATAAATTTTTGAAGAGTAATCAAATTCTTTTATCACTTTCGCAATCTCTTCCTTCATGATCTTTCCTCTTTGGCCCCCCACTCCTTCTCCTTCTCTTCGTAGTGATCAAGTTTGGAATAGGTAGTATAGTGAAGGTGTGGTTCGGTTTGGACTGGGATATCAAAAGTGACTTTTGGAGGTAGGGGTTGAGCGTTTGGTGGATTTTGAGTGCCTTTTGTAGGGGTATGGTATATGAAAGGGGATATTTGAGGATTGTTGACATTTAAGCTTTGAAATGGAAGGAACATTTGAAAGTTTGTTGCGTTTTGGTTTTGAAGGGGAGGGAAAACTTAGGGGTTGGTATTCAGGTTTCGAATAGGAGGTGGTGCTTGGTATGAAGTGTTGGCGTGATGAAGATTTAAGGTGGTTAAGTCGATAGTGGAGGGATTTTGAACAGGGTTGGAGGGTGAGTTATTCAGGACATGTTCTGAGTTTGAATTTAGAGGAGGAAAATGGAGTGGAAGCCTTCCATCGCCTAGAGTGTTGGCATCGACAATCGGAATTGGGAAATCTTGCTTTTTCTGGAGCTCATCCCTCAACTCAGCAATCTATTGCATCAACTGTGCAATTAACTCATTTTGTTCAATGGTAGGGGGTTGAACTATAGCAACCTCGGTCAGAGCAATATCTTCATTGTTGTCAACCATTATCGCTTTTCCTTTCAATAGATTTTGAGGGCTTATAGCAGCTATCTAACATCAGAAAATTGCAAGGCCTATAAAACATGTTGCACAAACGTGACTTCGAAACAATGGATACTTGACATTTAACGACCTCATAAAATATACTGCAGACGATCCCCTATAATTGCATGTTCTATTTCTCAAAAATCAAATGCAGAACAGTAACAATATCTAACCAAATCTTCAACATTAACTAAGTCAAAAGGAAACTTTAATATGATTGTCATTTCCATGATTTATAGTTGCAATGTTTATAATTATCTAACTTAGTCTTTAGTTTTAATGACATGGTCCCTAATGGATTGATTATCTAAGCATTAGATGGACCACTTGCAATATGCTACTAAAATTCTTCTCTCTATATCAATAGACAAGTTGGTTCCTATTTTTTTCATCATTTTCACACTATCCAAAAAATGAGTTCCTCTAATTTCCCTTCCAAAACTAGCCGCTTATCTGAGAATTATGGATTAGAAACTTTCAAGGAAATGCGCAAACAATACAAAGAGATGATATCAACACTTCCCAAACGAGAGTCTGATTATCCTTTTTTTGATAGCTGTCAATATGAAGGCTTTTGGTACAATCCATCCTTCTTAGAATCAGCTCTATGTATGCAACAAAACTTCAAAGCTCAACCCTCTGATATTTTCCTTTGCAGTGCTCCAAAAACAGGCACAACTTGGCGTAATGCCTTAACCTTTTCCATTATGACTAGACATGACGATTTTACAAATAGCCCTTTACTCAATAAGTTACCCCATGAATGCATACCCTGCTTGGAATTAGCTTTTCTCTCCAATCCTAAATTTGTAGACGCGGAGTTGCCATTATTATCAACACATCTTCCTTACACACTCTTACCAAAATCTATACATAATAGCAAGATCATTTACATATGTAGAGAACCAAAAGATACATTTGTTTCTTGGTGGCATTTCACACAAAAGATCAGAGCTAAATTAAGTAGTAAAGTATCCCTAGTTACACTCGATCAAGCATTTAAGTGGTTTTGCCAAGGAAAATCCGCATATGGACCTTACTGGGATCACGTATTGGGATACTGGAAAGCAAGTGTTGAGAGACCCGAGAGAGTGTTCTTCTTCAAGTACGAAGATTTGAAGGAGGACACGTTGGGTTATGTGAAGAAGTTGGCTGATTTCATGGACAAACCATTCTCTAAGGAGGAACAAGAGCGAGGTGTGCCTCAAGAAATTGTGTCACGTTGTAATTTCGAAAGTTGGAGCAATTTAGAGGTGAATAAGAGCGAGAAATATGTACATGAAACCTTGCCAGGATTAAGTAACAGTCTATTTTTTCGAAAAGGAGAAATTGGCGATTGGAAGAATTATTTGACAAAGGATATGGCAAAATTCATTGATCACATAACGCTGGAGAAATTTAAATCTTCAGGGTTGACATTCGCTTCTTCAGTAAATTAAGAGATTAATGTACACCAAATAATAAGGAAGAAACATATTTCAGAACATCTCATCTATCGAATGTAATTTTAATTTCGTTCTTCTTTAGTCATCATGTTTTTTTCTGTTATTTTAAATAAATTCTCAAGTACCTTATCATTATTCATGAGTATTTTCCCAACTCTTGTTGAATTTTGGTAATTAATACTCCCACCGTCCACTATTGTTTGTCAGGGTAAGACCATGCACAACCTTTAAGAAAAAATTAATATAAGGTGCAATTTGACTAATATAACCCTATTATCAATCATTATTAAAATGGTTTGTACTTTTTGAAAATCGTAAAGCCAACTTTTTTCACATTAAAGTAGTCTTGTAACTTTAAAATGACTACTTTTTGAAACTAGTAGTTATGTAATTATTAAGGGCAGAATTGGAAAAAAGTGACTAATTATTTCTTGATTGTTTAAATTGACAATTAATTTTGGATAACTATTTTTAGTATACCTGACAAACAATAGTGGACCTCGGAGTATATTTTTAGAGGATTTATGGCAGGTGCATTAACATTTTAAAAGAGTTTGAGTAAACACAAATTTCACTTCGAGGTACATTAATACTGATATTTGTTATAGTATATAGTAATATAGCCCTCAATTACTTAATGTGCAGTGTATTAAATTGGTCGTAAGCTCATTAAATTTCTACTAATTAAAATAAAAAATGTTAAATAAATCCTTAAACTGATACTAAAAAATTAAAATTCAACTTTTTAAATTTTGAAATTAATAGCTAGAATATGTGTATTCTCATTAAATAAGTAGTAGGGGGGTTTCATATGAAATAAGTAGTAGGGGGCTTCCATAACTAAGAGTCTGTTTGACATTGTTGTTGAAAGCCGAGAAGCACTTATTTTGAGAAAAACACTTCTTTTGAAAAATTAGGTGTTTGGAAAATCCGTAAAACTGTTTTTAAATGAAAGCAGAAACAATTTTTCTGTTGTTGGGAAGAAGCTAAGAATTTCTGCTTCTTAAAAAAGTCGGAAGTAGAAGCAGAAAAATATTTTTTCAAGACTACAATACCCCTTATATATCTCATATTAATAAATTAACATATCTCATATGTTTGGTTAATTTCATTTAATAATTTTATTTTTTATTTTTATATATAAATTTATATTTTATTTTACGTTTAATTATTATTATTTTACATATTATTTTGCTGAATCAGAAAAAAAGGTAACAACAATATTTTTGTAAGACTAGAGAAAAGAGAAAAAATAACAATTAAAGATATCAACCCTCAAAAAAATATGTATAATATTGATTGAAAATTTGAATATGAATATTTTGCTTTAATAAAAATAAAAATTTAATTTAATTTTTTGTAACAGATGTTTAAACAGGTTTCTGTCTATAAAATAATTTTAATATTAAAACTACTAGAAATTTGATCTACTGTCGCGGTTCATTTACCGTTGCAATAGACTTTCCTACAGTAGCCATAGGTCTAAGGCCACGGTTAGGGCAACCGCTACAACAAATCGTGTAGCAATAGATCTGTTGCTACGGTTAGGTGCGACGGTTCCCATAACCGTAGCAGTAGATAGACCTATTGCCACAATTTTTACTTTATTTAATTGCCAACGGTTAGTGTCGTATTGGTACGGTTATGAACCATCGGAAAAGAGTTTTATGCATCAGTTCTTTTGAGGCTATGGCTATAGTTTTTTCTTTCTATTCAACAACCATTTCATTCTATTGCGACAGTTGTTATAAGGTAATGCAACATTTTAAACAATTATAAATGTTGGTCAATGGCTATTGCAACGGTTATTACAGGGTACTGCAACAGTTATTATTAAGTTATTGCAACGTATATATATTATTGGTGCACTTCCACAAATATTATATTATTGAGCTATTACAGTAATTTTATAACATAAAATACACATAAATCGTTCACTACAAGAAATGTTCATTACCAAAATTATAATTTAGCATCCATGGTTGGCTAATATCAATAAAAGCAAAATATACAAATATTTTTTTTACCATTCAAAAAAAGGTGAAACACATGCATCACACAGTTTTCAATCTTCAAAAATAAAAGATTTCTAGAACATCAGTAAAGTTAACATCAACAATTCAGCTCATATGTCAAGTCTTCACTACTGCTTTCATCACCATCTTCGATTTTATCACCTACATACAATTAGAAAAAATATAAATAATTTAGTAATTTTTTTTGCAAAAGATTAATGGATCCACAGTAGTCATATATTACATAGTTATTACTCTATATCTAAGAAATACATATATAAACTCAATAACATTAAACTATATGGAGTATGGACTAATCTAAAATTCTTCCGCAACTTCATTGCCGCCATAGATGCTTCAATCTGGGGAGTTGGAAGTCTATAATCCCAAAATAAATGCATGTATCTCATCCCAATTGGAGACGGTGTAAAGAATACCATGCATCCCCCTCCAACAAGAACAACTACCTTCAACTAGTTCTCTCTGTTTTGTTACCAAACCAGAGAACAAAGGAACAAAAGAAATACGAAACTGATCGC